>MU624758.1:0-25511 GCA_025349905.2 Blastocladiella britannica
CAGTGCCGCCGATCCCGAGCAGCGGTAGCAGCGTGTACAATGCGTCGCGGCGCGCGTCGCTGTCGAGCGAAAAGTCCGGCGCATCTCGCGCTTCGTCGGCAGCGTACCACACTTACCACGCCAACCACCGGCCGGTGCCCATGCCGCCGTCGCCTGCCCCGGCTCCCCAGTCGCAGCATCAGCAGCCACTACAGGCGCCCGCGCGGTCTTCGGCTCGCAGCCAGTCGCGGTCGCGGGGCGCGTCCAGCACGTCGCTTGGTGGGGCCGCTCTGGTCCCTCCGAGCTCTCTTCCGCGTGGCCGTTCGCGCAGTCCTTCGGGCCACCAACGCATCGCCGCCCCCGCAGTTCCGGGATCTGGTGGCGATGACCTGGAGCCCATGCACCGAGTCCCTACGCCGCACGCCGCAACGGCGCCCGCGCGCCCGTTCTCGCTCACGCAGCCGGCGGATTTGGGCGTCTCGGCCGAATCGCTGGCATCGGCGCCCCCCGTGCCACAAGTGATGACCCGCGTTGCTCCCGTCCCGACCCCGTCGCCTGTACCCGTGCAAACTCTGTCGGCATTTGGCAACAGTGGTGGTGGGACCGGAGTGCCGCGGCCCAAGACGCCCGGAGCCAGTGGTGGCGGCTCGGGCATTCCTCGACCCCGGACTCCAACCGGTGCCGCGGCCATTGCCGGTGCGCCAGGCATCTTTGGCGGGTTCAGTGGTGGCAGCGGGATTCCGCGCGGCCGCACGCCCACGCCCGCCGAGCAACCGATGCAGTCGCACTTTGGCGCGCCGGCCCCACACCATCACGGATCAGCGTCCATGTCGTCGCTGCTTTCTCCGGGAGGCGCGCGGCCCGTCAAGGCGCGGTCGCCGTCGCGGTCGCGGTCGGCCGCTGCGCTGCCCATCGCAGGCGCATCGCCATCGTCGGGCATTCGCGCGCCGTCGCCCGCGTTCGGGTCCACTCCGTCCCTTTCAGCGGCGGCACCGGGACCGTCGGGCATTCGCGCGCCGAGCCCCGTGCCGTTCAATGTGCGCCGCGGTCCCTCGCCGGCACCTCTTCCGATGTCGTCGTCGGGCATCCGTGGACCCTCACCCGCGCCCACTCCGCACCATGCGTCGTCTTCGGGTATTCGCGGCCCGTCGCCGGCTCCCATGCCGTACGGATCCACGTTCTCGGGCATTCGTGGACCCTCGCCCGCGCCCACGCCGTACGGGTCGGGTATTCGCGCTCCGAGCCCGATCCCGCCGACCTTAACCAACACCCAGTTCCACCAACCAGCGGCTGCGCTGGGCATTCCTGGCCAAATTGGTGGTCACGGTCGTGGCCGGTCGCCCAGTGGCGCGGCGGGCGGACCCCGGCCCGTGTCTCCGAGCGGCATTCCTCGGCCCGCACCGACGCCCACGCCCATGTCATCATCCGGGATTCCGCGCGCTCGTACGCCCGGCGCCGTTAGTGGGATTCGCGCGCCGAGTCCTCGTCCGTTCTGAATTTGAGGCAGTTTTTTTTTTTTGGGAATCGCTATATTAGAGACGAATAAGAAAGTTCAAAAGAAGAGCACGACTATGAATCGGGCGATGTCATCCTCCGCGCACGAGCAAGCAAGAAAGAAAAAAAAAACGAGGTGGATGGGAAGTAAAAAAAGATGAGATGACTTGGAAAAATCAGAACGCGGCCGGCTCTTGGCTCGCGCCATTCCCGCGCTTTCCGCCCGCCGCAGTACCACGAGCACGAGTAGTAGCAGCCACAGGCGCGGTGGTGCTGCCGCGCGGTGGCGACGCAGGCTCAAACGACCGGCCGCGGTGATCGTCGACGGCCGCCGGGTCCGCGGCCACTCGGCCCGCGTCTTCAGCAGCCGCGTCGCGTGCCGCCGCCTCGTCCACGACCCACTGAATGTACTCTGCCATACCCTTCCGGTTGGCGACCCAGATGAGCGCCGCGCGCACAAACTTGGTGGCCTTCTTGGCGCCATACTTCTTGATAAAGAACGCGCCCTCGCCATTGTCGTCGGTGCCGCGGTGCTTGGACATCCAGTCAATCAGCAGCGACACTACGGGCAAAATCTCGTTCTCGGTGTACCCCGAAGCTTGCACGAGCATCGGCGACCATTCCTCGCACTTGTGGATGTTGCGGGCCAGGTACATGGACGCGGCGGCCACCTGCGACATCGGGTACTCGAGGAACCGGTGGTCGAGCAGCGTCATTTCCGCAAAGTACTTGGCGGCGTTGCGGTGCGGCGCAGAGTAGTCGTCCATCTTGGAAATGCGGCGAATGAACGACAGCGGTCCAGGAGCCCACAGATCAAACTCCAGCACGCGAAGCAAGTACTGCTCGGCGCCCAGCAAGTCGTCCTTGGTGAACGCATTGTCGGCCATGAACACAAACTGGTCGGCGGCAGGGCAAAACACTTCCTCGGTCTTGGCGGCTACAAACAGCGCCACCAGACCCACCAGCTGGAACTTGTCGAGCGAGCACACGCGCCGGGTCAGGAACCGGTCCATGATGTTGGTGGCCAAAAAGAGCGTCTCGGGAAGGAACTTGAACTTGCCGTGGACCTCGACGATCCAGTCCACCAGGATCGCGCGCATGCCCCACTTGATTTCGCCGTGGCGCACAATGTACTGCGGGTCGGGAGCAAAGTGGGTCTATTTCATTAAATTGGTCAAGTGAGAAAGCTTTTGAGTTGGGAAAGTCCCACAAAACATACCTCGCGATCCATCAAGTAATCCATGATCTCGGCCGCGTACTCGGCGCACATGGCCGGATCGTCAATATCGTCCTGGTCAATGTCGACCGCGTAGCTCTTGTCGCCGTCCTCGTTGGTGACCACCAGCAGCAGCGCGTCCGATTCGTCCTGGATCTCTTCCAGCAGCCGCAGCCGCTTGGCCCGCGCATTCTCGGGGACCAGCGACCCGTCCGCGGTCGCGTCACCCTCGGCATCGTAGTACTGCGCATCCAGCGCCTGCTGCTGCTGCTGCTGCAACTTCTGCATCTCCAGCTCCTCGCGCTGCTGCTGTTGCTGCCGAAGCATCACCGCTTCGGCCTGCGCCTTCGCGGCCTCGGCGGCCTCGCGCGCACGACGCGACGACACCGCCGCGCGGTTGGCGGCCGCATCGATACGGCGGGTCTTGGCGGCGGGTGCACCGGCACCGCCCGCATTCTCGTCCTCTTCGTCATCATCCTCTGCTTGCTGTTGCTGAGATGCAGCACGGGTAGTGGACGCGGTGCCGGCCGACGACGACGGACGGACCAGTGTCGGGCGGTGGGTATTGGTAGTAGTGGCAGCAGCCGCAGCCGACCGGCCAGTGGTGGCAGTAGTGGTGGACGCACGGTCGTGCTTGCTCAAGTGTCCGGCCGCCAGCACCGCCTCCTCCTCGGTCATGCGCTTGGGCACGCGCGTGGCCGTGCGCTTGACGCCAACGCCCGACGACGACAGAGCCGCAGTGGCCGACGGGGCAGGCAGACCTGACGATGCCGAGCCCGACGACGACTTGGCGCCGGCTGCCGCAGACGCAGTGCGAGTGGACCGGCGGACGGCAGGGGCCGCGGTGGTGGTCGCGGTGGTGGAGGTCGCATTGCCGCGAGTAGGGATCGGTCGGGCCAGGCCAGTTGAGGTGGTGGTTGAGCGGTCGGGCTTGACGGCAGCACCGGCGGCCCCCTTTTGCGCGGCCAGGCGCGACGACGTGTACAGCGGCGCATTCTCGCTGTTTTCGGCCGATGCGTCAAAGAGCGGTTGCTGCTGCTGCTGTTTTACGCATATATTTTTATTTGTTATATTTATGTGTGCTTTGGCGAGAAGAGAAAATGGAGAGGACGACAATGAATGAAAGAGTATGTACGTTGCGAGTGGCCATTTGCTGTGATGGCCGGTTGGGTCGAGGAGACGACTAAATAGCAGGGAATTGAGAAGGAGGAAAAATCAAAAAAACGAAAGAGGTCACAAGTCGAGCAAGCAAAAATCAAATCAAACTGCTGTTGAGTTGTTGTGCAAGAAGAAGGAGTCCGGCCAACGACAAAGCTCTTGGTGGTCGGGCAGATCGCAAAGTCAAAAAGAGGGCAATTAAAAGTATGACGAGGGTAAATTGATTCGATTGACTGACGACGAGAGAAGAGAGTGTCCTTTTGGCAGCACTGTGATTTTATAGCGGCAGTATTCGCATCACACTCGTATGAAAACTCGATTATATATTGTCGACCACTCCTTATTATGAATGAAGAACTATTGACATGGATCACTGCGGCTTTGTAGATCCACTCGCCTCGGGTGCTGCTGCTTCTACCTCTTCTTCACCTGGAGGCGATCCGGCCGTCGCCGCAGCTGAAGGGCTCTCGTCGCCAGACCCTGCTGCCGCCGACGCTTCGTTCCCAGCCGCCACCGACACTTCGTTGCCCGCAGACGCTTCGTTGCGCTGGCGCTGCAGCTTGGCCCAGTGAAGTCCGCATGCATTACACAAGGTAGCTATTTTCAATTGAAGGAGAGGTTGGTACCAGAAAAAAACGAAAGAAAGAAAAAAAAAACGAACCGCGACCATCTGGCCCACGCCGCCACTCGGGCGTCTCGGTGGCACTGCAACTATGACACCTGCCTGCCACTGGAAGCGGCGGCTTCTGTTCGTGTAAAATCCTTGTAAGTACACCCAGCTTCATACAAATGTGAAATGCAAGGAAAGACAAAAACGCACCAAACGACGGCGCGTCTTGGTACGAATCCCAAGCATGAGCCGCTTGCTCCGAATCAGCTCGATATCGCGCAGCTCCTCGGGTTTCAGATGGGCAACATGCGGCCACGTTGCCGGATCCGTTTCAAACGTCGCTGCAGATGCTTTCGCAATGGCGGCCCTTGTTGTTGCTGCTGCTGCTTCTGCCAGCGTTGGCACTTGCGGAGGAGTCGGGTCATTGTCGTCGCGTGCGGGTTGGCCCAAGGGTCGCTGCTGCCGACTAACTCCAACCGTGGGTGGGCGAAGTGTCGGGTGCAGAGGAGAAAGCACATGCAGCTCGGACGCCTGGTCGCCTGCTGCACTGGTCGTCCCGGACTCTTGGGGAGGGGGATGATCGACCACAATCACCGATGGGCGGTCGGCGGCGGCCGCATCCAAGACCAGCACTGCCTGGATCACCGCGTACGCGGCCTTGATCGCCGAGCGCAAGTCGGACGGCTGGGGAGGAAGGGATCCACCGTTCGAAGCCGGTGACGCCTGTGCTGTTGCTGCTGCGTCAGTACTCGCCTTTTCCATGTGTGACAGGGTCGACGACGCCGTCCAGCGCAAGATATCCAAATTGTCCAACACCTATTTTAGGAAAAAATAAGTGAATTGCGGTCAAGAAAAAAAAAAAAAAAATTTTGAAGAACGTACCGACTGAGCAGCCGACCGGACGTGCTGCGAGTTGGGCACGGCGGCCACACCGTCCTTTTCAAAGTAAATCTCGTCGCCCGACCACAGCGAGCCGTGATCCGACTCGGGCGGCGGCAGGATGGGTCCAGGGGGACCAATGGCAGCAGGGGGATCCGGGATCCGCGGCGGCGGCGGCGGCGCAAACAGCGGCTCGTCCGAAAACAGATCATGATGCCATCTATACGATGGGCCCGGCGCGTGGTCCTGGTACCAAGGGGACCGCGCTGCCGCCGGAGACGGGTAGAAGTGGCGCTGGTACATCTGCGGCGGCTGTTGTGCTGCGGCAGCCGACGGGTACGGTCTCGAGAACGTCGGCGGCGTTTCCTGGTGGTACAAAGGATTGCGCCGGGGGTGCTGTTGGTACTGCTGCTGGCTGCGGTAGTACATTGGAGGGGACAGGATGTGGTCGTCGAGTTCCCGTTGCTGCTGTAGGGAAGGCTGCCATTGCCATTGCTGGTGGTGGGGGTACTGGTGCAGGCGTTGCTGTTGCTGTTGCTGGTGCTGCCAAAAGTGATCGGAGCGGTCATCGAGATGATGCGGTCCACCATCTCCCACCACATCATATTCTTTGTCGTCCACAAGAGCGCCTGCTGCCATGGTCCGGTACGTTCGCTTCCGGGCCCCATCGTCGGGCTGGCTCGGTTGCGACTGAACGTGGGATTGGTGCCATTGGCCCGTGGGGACCCGTTGTTGTCCGAGGTCGGAGGAGTCAAGATGAGGATCTTGGAAAACCGCAGCGGTCACCGAGCCACGATAGTGCCCCGCTTCCTGGTGTGGGTGCAGGTGGTGGGAGTACAGTTGCTGCTGGTCGTGAAGGCGGTGTAGTGCATCAATCGGCGGCACTGCTGTCCGCGGTGGGAACGATGGCGCATCACCAGCCGGCTCGCCACTTTCTGATGGGTGGTACGCAGGCGGTGGGGGAGCATCGTCTTGCCGTCCGCCCCACTGCCGCTGTTGCTGTCCGTGAAGGTCGGTCTTGTTGTGCTGGCGCAGCAGAGCAAGGGGCGGCAGTTCATCAGTGCCGTTGCCACCGTGGGAATAGTCCATGGCAGAATGATGCATCATGTCTGCTTCGCAAGTGATGATTAAAAGGAAATGAGACGATGAAGAAAGAGCTTGAGAATAAAGAAAAACGGAATGGGAGAGAATGGAGCGAGTGTTCGAGAGAGATCTTGATGCGCCAAAATTCAGATGACAACGGCTGGCGTTGATCTTTTTTAAAAGGCTTATAAAAGGGGGAGCGAACGTGCACTCGAGCCGAACCCTGTTGGCCAGCCTTGACCTCTCTCGTTCTTCGGCGCTAGTCGGCAAAGCGTTATACTCGGACCGAAAAAAAAGTATACGCTGAAAAAGAGCTTTTCTCTTTGACGCGTCAATCAACAATATCATAGCATAATGGACCCGCACCCCGAGCACCATGAGCACCAGCATCAGGCGCCGGCACTTCATGTGAATATCGCCAACACCACCACCGCGCCCCCACTCGCGACCCTGGCCGACATTGACGAGGTGTTGTTCCGATTGGCTGACACGGCCCACGCGCTGGCGGCACTTCCGTTGACCTTGCCGATATCGCTGGCTCCGCCCACCGACCTGGCCCATGCGCTGCCCGCACACACGGTCCCGCTCCCCGTCCTGCGCCAGGGCCTGTTTCGCGCGCTGGACAATACCTGGCGCGTGTACTCGCGTCTGTCGGACTGGTGGGTGCTGGTCAATCACTCTGCGAGCCCGTCTCCACCGCCGCCTCCACCTCCGTCGCGCTCGAGACCCACGTCCAGCTCTGACGCGTCGCAATCATCGCAGTACAGCGATAACGACGACAACGGCGACGCTCATGAGGAAGGTATGATAGAGGTTGGAACTGGTGATCGGCACGCGGCGATCTCGTCTTCGTCGCAAGCCACAGCGATCCAACGCCAACTGCAGCAGCAGCAACAGCAGCACCAAGTTCCCGGCGGTGACGACAGCAATGGCCAACCGCTCTCCGTCCCGGGATCGCAGGAAGAACAACAGCAGCAGCAATCGCCGCCGCGATCCACCAGTTTGCTGCACTGCGGCAACGATGCGCTGCTCTCACCCGAGACCCGAGATATTCTCGAGCGCCATGCAGCTGCTGCAGCAGCATCATCCACGGATCGCCGGCGTCGCCGCACATCCTCCTCCCACCACCACCAGGCGTCATCATCATCATCAAACGCGTCCGCCAGCACTCGGCCGGAAGGGCGCTGTCTGGCATGCAATGCGACGTGGTCTGTGCAATGGCGCCGTGGCCCATACGGCGAAGGCACGCTCTGTCACGCGTGTGGAATGCACTGGTATGTTATATTTTCTTTGACTTTATTTTCATGTTGACTCAAAGATTGTAACAATGCAGGAAGCACAAACAGCGCATCGCGATGGAGGCAGCGTTAATATCGGGTGGTGAAGCAGCAACACTCAAGGATTCGGGATACGTGTCGCGACCCAGCCAGGGCAGTCCTAGGAACGGTGGTAGCGGCGGCACTGAAGACGAGGATGGTATTGAAGACGATTGAATACTTTGAGGATTTTTGTATTTTGTACTTTTGCGCGCCGCGAACACATGTGGCGCCGTTCGTTCGGGTCGCCGCCGCATAAAAGTGTTAAAAACAGAACACCTGTATTTTTTGAACACTTCCCGCTATACGTACTTCTCCTTGGGTGTACAAGTAGTTTTATACTTTTTCGTAAACGGGTAATTTTTTCGTAAGCGCTCGTCCATCTTTCTTTCTTTCTTCGTTCGTTTGCTCGTCCGCTCGTTCGATTGTGCTCAAAAACCTAAAAGCCCTGCTCTTTTCAATCCTCAATCTGGGCAGCACACGCCGTGGAAGCAGTCCTATACACATCCCACACTCTTCTTTGTCTGATATACCAAAAGTAGCGAGACCAGACGCCAGTTTCTCGTTCCGTACAGTACATTGGTTCTGCGTGCAAACGCACCGAAACGACCTCTTCAACGCTCTGGGCGTTTGAGCTTTTTCTTCATCAGGGCAGCCCGCAGCCAAGCATCTCTTTTTCCTTTTCAAAAAGGTGCGCATGCATCGCCCTCTCTCTATACTCTTCGAATCTTCACTCACTCACTCGCCCACCCATACGACAGTCCTCAAAGTACAAGTAAAGCAAAAGAAGGCGGAAAAAGCAGTCCATGAAACGCCCGATCGCACCCTCGGCTGACCCTTCCCCGACCCGCGTCGGCTTCCCTCCCTCTGCGACCCCACCCCTCTCCAACTCGCCCACCATGCCCCCACCGCACCGCACCACTTCTCTCATGTCCCCCGGGTCGCTCTCAAATGCGCTCTCGGCTGCTGCCACCGCCACCGCCACTTCATCCGCGCGGCCCATCTCGCTTCCCAACCCGGCCCCAGCGGCGGCAACGGAACTTGATGCCGCTCTGCTTGCGCACTTGCCTCCGCCACCGCCCCGGTCTTCCTCTTCGCGCGGCACCTCGCGCTCACGGACACCGGAACCGCTCCCAGGAACTTGGAATGCGCCGCCGACACCTTCTCCGCCGGCTCGCGTTCCTACACCGACCATGGGCGGTATCCAGGCCGAGATCTTGGCTGCACGGCAGGAGATGCGGTCGCGCACGACGGATTCGACCTCACCTGGCAGTGGCGGCGGCATGATGGTTCGTGCCGCACATGAAGAAGACGACCAAATGGACGTGGAGGACGAGGTCGGATCGGCGCATCCCGAGCGCATGGACGCCGAAAAGAGTATCGTGCCGACGATCGTGGTCGGGATGGCCGTGGATCCGTCGGCTCCGTCGTTCATGACCACCCTCGCACAGCGCAAACCGGCAGTGGACGCCACCCAGCAGCAGCAGCAGCAGCAACAACCACACCCACGGGCTCGTCGCTCATCAGACACCACCTCCGGTGGACCGGAAACCGCAACAGGGGTGCGCACGCGCAAGGGCTCGCGCTCGTCGGCTGGCACCGCCACCGCCGCCGCATTCGGGTCCCTCGATCTGCGCGATGCGTCCGAATCGTCGCCGTACTCGACCGACTCGGAGGCAGGCGGACCCGGACCGCTGATTGGAAGCAGCATGCGTGGGGATCGGGCGCTGGACCACCCGCACACGCACCACCACCCAGAGACGGGCGAGGCTGGGTGCGTGGCGCCCCACCCGGACGACAATGACTTTGACCACGACACGATCGAGTTTATGGCGTCGGTGCCGCCGCTCGGCGCGCCGTACTTAAGGCGCCCAACCGTCCCCTTGTTGCCGCCCATCATTCAGGGACGCACCCATACGCTGGTGCTGGATCTCGACGAGACGCTGCTGCACTGCTCCACCACGCCCATGCAGAACGCGAGCTTGGCGTTCTCGGTCGATTTCAACGGCACCCGGTTCGACATTTACGGCAACTTACGGCCGGGCGTGCACCGGTTCTTGCGGAAAGTGGCGCAGGTGTACGAGGTGGTGATTTTCACGGCGTCGCAGCAGGTATACGCTGAGCGGGTGCTCCAGGCGCTGGACCCGTCCGCGACCCTCATCGCCCACGTCCTGCACCGCGATCACTGCGTGCCCGTGTTGGGCAACTACCTCAAGGACTTGTCGTCGCTGGGCCGGGACTTACGACGCACCTTGATTGTCGACAATGCGCCTCAGGCGTTTTCGTACCATCCGGTAAGCTTTTTTTTTCTCTTTGTTTTTGTGTCTTCGTCGCTGACGTCCATTCTTTGATCAGGCCAATGGTCTCCCCATTCGCTCCTGGTATGACGATCCGTCGGATCGCGCGCTGCGGCGACTGTCGCGCCGCCTGCTGGCCCTTTCCAAGCTGGACGACGTGCGGCCGGCGGTGCGCGCCATGTCTCATGTGCACGCGCGGCTTGAGCGGCTCGCCAAGCAGTCGGGTCGCATGCCCGTGGGCTTGGCCATGGCGTACGATGCGGCAGAGGACGCGGCGGCCCATGCGGCCACGCTGGCCGCCCGTGAACACCAAGCACGCCCGGTCGCTCGCCAGCGTCGTATCAGCCAACGCGGCGCCACTGGCGACGAGGATGCCATGGACGTGGGCCAACATCATCAGCACCGCCACCATCATCAGCAAGAGCAACAACAAGACGAATATGATGACGACGAGGACGAGGACGACGAGGATGAGCCGCCATCGCCCGTCGGGACGTACTTCCACATTCCGCCGCCAACAACATACCCGCTGCACCCGACGCAGTATCCGGCATTGTGGCAGCCGCAAGAAGGACTGCCAGCGGTGGTTCGCCGCGCGCTCGGCGTGTTGGATGTGGCGGAACTGGCGGCCGCGGTGGTGATTGAGGGTACCGGGAACAGCAGCCCCGCGAACAGCAGCTTGTCCGAGCCGAGCCTCATGCTCGCGTCGGGCCATCACGGGGACGACGACGACGAAGTGTCGCTGGACGATAACGAGCCGGATCGCATGGACGTGACGGTCGAGTCGTCACCGGCCCTGACGCCGACTCCTGGCGCAGCAGCTGCTCGGTACTTGCAGTCGTCGTCTTCTTCTTCGTCCGTGTCGTCATCATCTCCCACTGGAGCAAGCCAGCGGTCTACCTCGTTGACTGCTCGCCCGAACCCCACGTCGGTAACCATGCCGTTCCCTCCATCCCCGATCCCGTCAAGCACCCGCGGAGGCACGCAGCTGGTGGCCGTCGGCAACCTTCCGTCGCCCGTCTCCCCGCTTGGCTTCTCGTCCAGCTCGCACGACGCAGAGGTGGCGGCCACCATCATGGCAGGGCTCGCTGCGTCCATGGCTGGACCCGCCACTCCGACGCCATACACGATGTTGAGCGGTGGCAGCCACTTGTCGACGATGCCGTTGGCGCCGTCAGCGGCGGTGCTGGGTGGAGAGTCTCCGTCGGTCAATGGCGGGCTTGCCAACCGGCGCCGCAACGGGTCCCCGGTCCCACTACGCATTACTCCGACGCCGCCACCCGCGTCGCTAATGTCCTCTGGCCCACCAATGATGCACCATGGCGGCAGCGGCAGTGGCCTGCCCCTGTCGGTTCCGCCGCCATCGTTGGCCCTCGCCACACCGCTGCCGGCCGCATGGGCGCCGCTCTCGATGCTGGCCAATGCCAGCGCTGTGCTTTCGGCGGGATCGTCAGTACCGGCACCCGCCCACACGTCGTACATTCACGCGGTCACTGCCAGCTCCCCGGCCCCCGCCGCGTCCACGTCGCTGTCTTCTGCTACACACTCTCACAACACGTCCGCATCAGGATCACCACTCCCGACCCCAGTCACGGCTGGGTTTGTGGGTGGTGGCGAGCACGATCATGGTGCGGCGCGGACTGTGGGTACTGCCGCTGCCGCAGCTGGTGTCGACTCGATGAACTGCAGCGCAATGCCAGCAGGCGACGACGGCGGCCAGGACGCATTGGCGCCGCCGTCTCCGCGCGGCACATCGCTGGCCGTCGGCAAATCGGCGGTGGCCCTGGCGGCAGGCAGTCCGTCGATCGGGCATGCGACGCCGGCGTCGCTGATGGTTCATGGCGGCGATGGCGCGCCCGCGGTCGCGGTCGAGTCGACCTTGTCGGCCGTCTGAAAAAGCCAACCTTTGTTTATTTTCCCCCACCCTTTTTTAGACTCTTCTCCCATCCACATCTCTTATTCACTTTTCAATCTTTCGAAAATAACGGTCATGGACTCATGCTGCGCTGCGCGGCTATGGACTCTTTTTCGTTCGGTATTCCCTTTTTTTTTGTTTGTTTTATGCAATCCTCCCATCATTCAAGATCAGTTATATTTCTGAGAAAGTGAAAGTGGAGCGAAGTGGATCCTTGGCTCCCATATCGCACCGCCACTGGCGCAAATCACTCATTCCCTTATATAATGGCTCCATACCCCCCTTCCTTTTACTTGCACTTGAGGAGAACCTGATGTCTAGCGCACTTTTCTTCCCCTTGTTGTTTATTCTATCCCACTTCATTTGAAATTGATTTTCCTATGTGGCACACGTCGACCAAGCTCTGGCCGGTGGCGAGGATCGTGCTCGGCATGATGGGACTCGCAGCAACGGCAGTGGTCGTGATTCACGCGGCGGCCCCTTCATGCGGGACCAAGGCGCGCGTTCGCAAGGAGATTCGGTACCACATCCATCATGAACTCCAACTCTGAAAAGAGAATGAACTCACCAACAACAATGAAAATAGGGACCTCACCGACTCGGAATTCGCGGCATGGACCGAGGCCATGAACACCATGAAAAAGTCGGGCCAGTTCACGCAGTACGTGGCCGTGCACCAGCAGTTCACGTTACCCGCGCACTTCGGCGTGCTGTTCTTGGCGTGGCACCGCCGGTTCATTTGGCAGTTCGAGACCGACGTGCTGGCCATCACGGGCGATCGGCTCAAGGGCATTCCGTACTTTGATCCGTTCATGTCGTATGGGTACTGTACCTCTTTATTTTGGCTTGATCCCACGTCTAAGTCCACTGATCCAAATCCAAAATCCAAAAAAAAAAAAAAATAACAGAATCTTTGACCCGAAACACCCGCGGTACATTGGCGAAGCCAACGGGTGTATCTTGACCGGCCCGTTCAAGGGCTGGTGGTCGGCCGAAGGCGCGTGCGTGCAACGGACCATGGGCATGACCCCACCGACGTTTGTAGATCCGCGGGCGATCACGCAGCTGGCCATGGCCGACGCCGCGTTCTCGGACTACGCGACATCGTACGAGAACACGCAGCACGCCGACGTTCACACGGCGATCGGCGGGCAAATGGCCACGCTGCAGTTCAGCACCAACGATGTCGCGTTCTGGCTGCACCACGCGCACGTCGACCAGGTGTGGTGGGCGCGGCAGTACGCGAATAACCAGGCACGGTTCTGGGATTACTCGGGAACACATACGCCGGGCGGGGTCGGGCAGGTCACGCTCAAGTACGTTCATGTTTGTTTTTTAAAAGCCGATCGCAGAGACTGAGACCATTATGGAAATTAGCACGCCGATTCCGCCGTGGCAGGACCCAGTCGGCTCGGTCGTCGACACGTACTCGACGATGTGCGTGGACTATATGGACCCGCAATCGGCGCTTGCGGCCCCGCCGGTCTCGGTGCTCACCAAACGCGATCTGGCCGCCCGCGGGCCCGGGGCCACCGATCCGCACGCCGCATTCAAGATCTTCGCCTTCGACCGGTCCATGCCACTGGTGCGGTGCACGCCACTTTCGGCCGAACGACTCGCTCCGTTGGGGCAGACGGTGGAACGCATGGTCGAAGGGTGCAAGATCGTGAATGCGGTGATTGATGCCATGGAGCGCGAGCAGCGGCCGCACGATGAGTGGCCGATGATGCACGACATTGTGCGCGAGGTGCACACGCCGGGGCCTGTTGGTGGTGGGACTCTTGGGACGTGGCCGCGCGTCAACAAGCGCCATTTGGTGTGGAATAGTACCACGACGAACGCAGCGAGCTGATGATTCCAAGGCGAGAGAGATGGCACGAGTAATATATTTTAAGTCCGACGTTGTATTATTATTACGCGGCAGCCTTGGCCTTGGCGGCCTTGCGCGATCCCTGGGCGCGGAAACCGGTCTGAATGGCCGACACCGACCGCTGCGATCCGCACGACTCGCACTGCACAAAGAACAGCCGGTTCTCCTTGCGCAGAATGGTCTGCGGCGATTTGCAGGTTTTGCATGCCACGTACTCGACTGCATACAATATTTTCTTTTCGTCAGGAGTGACTCTCATGAAAAGTAGGAGAAAAAGAAAAAAAAAAGGGATACCGTACCAATGTATCGGCGCAACACATTCTCAATCTGCTTGGGCTGGAACCGGCCGCGAATAATCAGCCGCTGCGACCCGTCAACGGAACCCGAGGTACCCAGTTCGGCGTACAGGTACGCGGTGACGTGCTCGTAGCTGCGGCGCATGCGCTCGCAAATCTCGGCCAGGTTCGCAAATGCCGTCTTCTTGCTGCCCTCGCGGTTCACCTCGGGCGGGATCATCTTGATGCGCACCGGGTTGCCGCCGAGGGCCGGGTTCTTTTGGTGCAGGATGCGGTAGAACCGGGACAGGACCTATTGTTACATATGCCAATTATTAGGTACATCTCTATTTGGAAATGAGAAAATAAAAAGGAAAGTGTACCTCGTCAAAGGTGTAATCGCGGTCCGACGAGATCCACGTCTCCTCGGCCGTCTCGCCTGTCCCATAATGTAGTGTCAGTAACCTGAGAATCATCAACAGATAAATAAAATAAAAAAAATAAAAAAAAAAGACCCAACGTACCATCACCATCAAAAAGCACCTCGTCCGCGAGCTCGTCCTCAATCTCGGCCTCGTCCACCTCCGAGTCAATGTTATCGTCGTCGTCATCCTCGTTGGCCTCGTCGCCACTCTCAACAGGGGCAGCGGCACGCGACGCCTTCTTGACCTTGGTGGGTGCTGCAGCAGCTGCCACAGGTGCGGGCGCGTCCTCGTCACCGTCGTCCTCGGCGGCCACAATCGGCTTCTTGGCCTTCTTGGCCTTTTTCTTCTTGAGCTTGGAAAAGTCCAGCCCCTCCTCATCGTCGTCAGCAGCGCCAGCAGCAGGTGCGGCAGCGACAGCGGGAGCAGAGGTCTCCTCCTCGTCAATAAACGCGGGCACGGCCTTCTTGGGCTTCTTGGCCTTTTTCTTCTTCATGGTCGAAGGATCAAAGATCTGTTTATACTGAGGTTAAATTGACTGTACTCTCGGGGTTTCCTTTCGATAAACAGTACCTCCTCATTGTCGATGGGCGCGTTCTCGCGGTCGGACATTGCGCGAAATTAATAACGTTAAATGTTGAGGCAAAAAAAGAAGAGAGGGAAAAAAAAATATCAAAACATTCCCTCATCACGTGGGGTACTGCTTACAGTTTATTGGATTCTGCGGGTGCTGGGGGGCGTATCGTCAGTACCATCATTTCGTATGAGAAAATGGAAATAAAATACCTCGGGGCGTGCTGGACTTGGGCGGCATCCCCGCCGAACTCGCTCGCGCCCTCAGCGCCTCGGCCGCCATACGCAACCCCGCACTTGTCGACCCCGACGCAGAAGACGATGCAGATAACCGCTGCTGCTGCGCCGCCAGCACCGACATGGACGCCTTAAGCGACAACGTCGCGGCCTTCACCGCCTGGATCTCCTCGCGCAGCCGCAGCGACTCGGTCTGCAAGTCCACCGACGCCCGCAGCTCGGTGTGCGTGAGCGCCGCACGCATCGCGTCCACGTCCACCGCCATCCGGTCCAGCGCCAGCTCAAAGTCCATCATAGCCGGCGGCATTGGCGGCATGGGTGGAGGACCGGCAGCGGCTTGGGACTCGAGGGCGTCGATCCGAGCCGCCATCGACGCCATCGACTCGGCGACGGACGCGTGCGCAAACCGCATCGCCGCGAGCTCGGCCTCGGCCGCAACCACTCGGTGCTCCTGGTCATCTTGTCGCCGCACGAGACGCGTGATGGCGGCTTCGACTGCCGCTACCCGTACCAGCGCCTCTGCCTCTGTCTCTGCTGCTGTCGTTGTTGTTGGCGCTGCTACAGTACATGCGTCCGAGGCCTGGTGCGCCGCCAAAGCGCTCTCAGCCACAGTACTTCCACAGTGCGGGCACGATACGGGCCGGTACGTGCACTCGTTGAGCGCGTGGGTGCGTGCGCGTGTGCGTGCGGGCGTCACCGCACACCCGAGCGGTTCGTTCGGGCACTGGACCAGTAACTCGTCGGCCAAGCTCCGCAGCGCGTACGAGGGGACCGGATCGCGGGCCACGGGCTGGCGGCATACGGGGCATCTGCGCTGATTGGCCCCACCGGACGCCAGCGCCTGGGCGAGGCATCGCTGGCATAGCGCATGGCCGCACTCGAGCGAGACTGCGTCCACAAATACTGACGCGCAGACCGGGCAGACCAGGTTGGAGTTGGGCGGGTCGACGAACTCGAGGTCGCGCTCGTCAAATGCTTCCATTTTCTTACTTTCTTTAATGCGTATTTTCTTTTATGCGTGTGTAGAGTCAAGAGGATAGAAAAATGAGGTTGAGCGAAAGAGAGTTCATTCAGAGCGTTGGACCGCCACCGGCACGCCGTACACCACCGGCGCCGCCCCGATCAAATACGCAAACTTGCAATCGCCGCGTGCGCTCGCCACCGCCGCCGCCAGATCCGGTGCCACTTGGTTGCTCACCGCTTCTTGATCGTCATCGTCATTAAAAGAAGGAGCAACAAGGCCCCACCGCCCAAGAGCCGACAACGCAAACCGGTCAATGTCGCGGTCCGTGACGTCCCACAGGTTTCCAACCACGCACGTCGACCCGCCCAGGTACGTCAATGCGGTGCCCATCGGATCAAAGTCCCCAGGAGCCGACAACTTACCGCTCGAGCAGCCCATCAGGAACGCCACGGATGGAGTGTGCGGGAGTCGGAGCAGCCGTTTCGAGGGGGCAATGGTCTCCCCTGCGCCGTGCCCAAAGTACAAGAACGTGCTGGTGGTTGCGAGCGACGATAGGAATTGCGGCTCGTCGGGCCGCGAACCGATGCGTCCATTCCAGTTGGTATTTGATCTGTCCAATACCGTGATCAGATTCAATGTTCTAAACGGTTGAAAGAAAGAAAAAAAAGATAAATACCTCATGACCGGCCCAACCGTCGCCTCGGTCGTCTTCAAGTCGCCGCCCGGGTTGACAAGGTAGTAAACCGATTCTGGGTCAACGGGTGCGTTGCGTGCCATCAGACTGCCCAGCATGTCTAGCGAAAACACGCGCGAGACGCTCTGCCCGCGCAGCAGCGGCGTCGACTCCCATGGGAACGGGTGCAAGTGCTTGTCCAAAATGAGCACCGTGTGATGTTGCGCAAGTTGGTCCGGTCGTGGTGGCGCACGGCGGCCACTGCGGGAGCGGTTGTGGTGCTCGTCCAACCATGCTGCAAGAGCCGGCACCAGGACGTCGGCGCTCATTCCGTCCTCTGCGGCAACAGCAGCAGCAGGCCCGTGGGGAACGCGGTACCCCTGTCGCGCAGCCTCGGCCAGAACCGTTTCCACCATGTCGTTCAAGTCCGACGGCGTGGTGGCCGCGGGACTGAGCGCCAGCCAGCCACCGATCAGGAGGGATGGAAGATCAAGCGAGGGACAACGCGTGGCCGCGGGCGATGCATACGGCGTGAGTTCGGCCCGAATAAACGCCATGAACGAGGGCACGCCCTCCAAATGCGACGCGTCGGCCACCAGCACGCCTCGGGCGGCCCCGAGCCAGTGCTGCTCGACCGCCGACACCAGCGCAAACAGGTCTTTGTCGAGCCTTGTCCGCGTTTCCCACCACCGGACCTTGTCAGCGCGCGTCGAGTACTCGCCCTTGAGCATCGAGTCGTTTTGGGTGACAATGGCGTCAAGCCGGGCGCGCATGGTTGCCACCGACAGCGACGCGGCGGTGAGTTTGGTGGTGTTGTCGTCGTTGGTTGTTGCAGATGAAGCTCGCAGTGCTGCTCGGCCAAGAGATAACCGCAGCGTCACTTGCTCGCCCCCGTGCTTGACAGCCAGGACCAGCGCGTCCCGGAGCGGATCAGCCGAGAGCTGGGCGACCGTCCACGACGAAGGCACGGCTGGGTGGGATGATGGCAACGATGATGAAAGCTCGTTGTCCTCTTGAAGAGCAAAACCGTCCTGGGCGTCCAGCGATAGACACAACATTTCTTCCTCGATCGGGCCGTTCGTCTTGGGCGTTTGGGAGAGCCGCGACCGTCGTTGCGGCGGGTGGTCAGGTCCACTGCCCGATGGGCGCGATCGACGGGATGGATTGGCTGGCGTTGTTGCCACTGCTGGCGCTGGCACCGCATGCGGTTGGGAACGGCGACCGCTTCCTTGACGACGTGCATCACCATGGCTTCCATTGGGAGGTCGCAGGACCTGGGCGGTGCGTCGAGCAGCCACCCCATGGCAAGCGACCTCCAAGAGTCGGCCAACGGCGCTGTCTACTCGGTCCGGTGTCGAGCGGCCAAGAACAGCATCCACGGCCCACAAGTACATGAGCATGTGTGCCAGTGCATGCAATGTCCCCGGCTGCGTCGACCCAGCGCCGTCACGGATCGTCTCTTGCAGCAGGTCGCGGCAAAAGGCGAGGCGGGCAAGGACGCGTGCATCCAACGAATGAGGCTTGATTGGGGCCACTGTGCGATTGCATGAAAACACGACCGAAGTGGCCACCAACGCCTGTGCAATCCCGGCACGGGCAATGTGCGCGGCCACCGAGTCCAAGAGAATCACGACCGCGTCGTGCACAAACACGGGCCGGGCGGCGCCGGCCAGCGGCAGCGTTTGCAGCGCATCCAGGACTAGTTTGGCCGCCTCGGACCGTTTGCCCTGCGACCGCAATGCGCTGGCCCGAACGCGAACTAGCTCCACGTCACATGCCAGCATGTTGCTGAGTTGGAGTCGGGGATCGGATCCGGCAGCAGTGGCATTGGTACTGCCCGAGACGAGCTTTTGGATGCGCGGCGTCATGGTACTGCTATCGGCCGAAATCAGCAGGTCGGCTACGGTCCGCGTGCGGTTGAGCTGGTCGAGCAGATGGCGCGCCCGGCCCACTTGGACAATGGCGTCGTCGGCACTGGCAGCAGCGGCCCGGATTTTGCTTCCTGGCGTTGCAGTGCTGCTGCTACCCACGCCAGCTGCCGCTGCGCCTCCGGGAATGGCAGCAAAAAGCGCTGTTTCCCCGAGCTGGGCCAGCCGCAGCACGTTGTCCTTGGTCGCGAGATTGTCAAACTTGTACTGGCCGTGCCACGACCGCGGCGACTCGGGTGGGATCTGCGACGGCGAGGCAGCTCTTTGGTGCTGCTGCTGGTTTGGTACGGGAGGCGGCGTGGAGACGCGTTGTCCGAGTGTTCCAGCCGAAAGCCGAGACCGGATGGTGGTTTGCAGTGGCAAATCCGCAGTACTTGACCCGCCCGTACTGATTCCGCATACAAGCAACCGATGCGCCGCTTCCGGGTCGTGCTTGTACAGTGCGACGGTAGACGCGAGCGACGCAAACCGGCACTGCATGACGAGGTTCTGCCGATTGCCCGCGGCCCGCGCCGCCTGCACCGCAAATGCCTCGCCGTCGCCCCACAGGCCCACAAAGCAAAACAGACGAATGCAGCTCTCGAGCAGTTTGAAGAGCGGGAGAGGATGCGCAAGTGCGCGCGCGAGTGGCATGGCGTCAATCGCGAGCTTGAGTCCGCCCACGCTGTCGCCTTGTGCCTCGAGCACCTGCACATGCGCCACTTTGGTCATGACCGCGTCAAAGCGCGCTGCTGCTGCGTCTAAATCCGATGCACGGCCGGCCTTGTCCGGATCGTGGCGGCTGCGGCGCCGTTGGCGGGCTGCAGCCCGCTGCTGCGGTTGCTGGGGAGCACCTCCAATGATCGTGTGCGCCTTGGTCGCATTGCCCATACACACCAGGTACATGGCATACACGGGCGTCCAGTCACTGCGGTCGCCCGTGTCCAAGTACGGCGAGGCGGTCGCCAGACACTTGCCGGCCTCGCCCACGTATCCCATTTCCAAGTGCGCCATTGCAATTTTGACGAGTAGGTGGCCACGCGCTGCCCCATGAGAGGCCAGGAGCTGGAGCTGGTAGAGCCGCACGAGCTGTGGGAAGTTAGACCGGGCATGAAGGACCAGTTCGAGCTGCGAGAAGTGCCAGTACGTGTCCTTGGACATGTTCCATTGTTTGCCCGGCCGCACGACATTCTGGATCAATCGGAAGGCGGTGGACAGGTGGTTGAGATCGTTGCGCAAAAAGGCGAGGTGGCAGTATGCCAGTGCAAGGAGCTCGACGACCATGGTGCCGTCATTACCGTTGTGCGAGGGCGCGGTCTCCAGCTATAGTAAATTTGGTGAGACTCAACCATTGGATGAAAAAAATAAGAAATAAAAAATAAAAAATAAAAAATAAAATACCTTGAGCATGTCAATGACGGCAGCGCACACGTCGGCATGGCCGCGACCATCCGCCTGTGCCAATTGACACAATAAAAGGTGCGCTCGCCGGATTCCAGTCGGGCCAGTGGCAGCATCCCACGCATCCAAAACGCGTGCCGCCTCGTCTCTCGCTCCAGCGGCAAGTAAAAATCGCCACTCGAGCGCAAACACCCGGTGATGCGGGACGCGGACCGCCAATATCGAGTACCAGGAGCTGGAACCGGGCGGCGACGGTTCGTTTCGTGCAGGATCCGAATTGTTGTCCACGCCGCTGTCGAGAACCGACAGGTCGTGCTCGGAATCCGACGCGGTCATGTGATTGCTGTGTATTTCGGCGGCGGCCAGCGCCCTGCGGATATAGCGCGTCACAATCGACCGCAAGGCCGAGAGATCGTCCAGGCCGGCGGCTAACGTGGTGGCACGCTCCACAAGCTCGGCATAGGTCCCAGCGTGGCCCTCGGTGCGGTGGATTTCGGCGAGAAAGTCGAGCTGCCGTGCAAGCTGCGCACACAGAGTTGCTGGCGAAACCGCGGCATCATCGGCTCTGCTCTGCTTGGCCAGATCGTATGCGCGCTCGAGCGCCGTGACCGCCACTTGCGCCACCTCCAGCGATCCGACCCGGCGGCCACGGACCACGGCAGCGACAGCGATCCCCGATGCCATCGATCCGATCCGCGCCAGACACGTCCCGAGCGCTCCGGTCTGGCCAGCAGCGCCATGCGTGCACACCTGCACCGCGGTAGCCAAGTTCTCGGCGGCTTTCAGCAGTTCCCCACGAGCATCCATAAGCCGCGCGAGGTACACGAGCCACTCGATCACCGCGCGCGCGGCGGAGTGCGACTGCGCCAGGTACGGAAACACCCTTGCCACCAGCTGCGCGACCGTATCGTGCACCAGGTTGGCCGCGTACTGGCCCGCGGTATCAAACAGGTTGGCGGGCTCGAGCCGATCGGTCACCCGCGTCGCCGCTTGCACAAACAGGCACCCGACCCGCATTACGCGCGTGACCTCGGGCCTCGATAGCGCCCGCGCCGCACCCTTGCTCGAAGACGCCCCGCTGCCGCTGCCGGTGCGCTTAGACGGCCGCAGAAACCCGAGCAGACGCTCGATCGCCGCGACTGCTTCGGGCTGTACTCGCTCGTGCTTGTCGGCCGCCAGCGAGCGCCACGCTGCCAGTGTCAGCACCGCAAGGCCCAGCCCGGCATGTGGTCCGGCTGGATTCTGCTCCATTGCGCGCGCGTGCGGGGCGATCCAATCGCAAGCCGAAAAGGCGCTCTCGAGGTTTGATGCAAGAGGAGTGGGCCTAGTAGTTGCTGCTGCCGCCTTGATGCTCTTGTCGCTCTTGGCGAACGCCTCGATCTGGTCAATGGTCCAGTCCAGTGCGAGGCCAACCACGGCAGGCTGCTGGGCATCAAACTCGGGGTGCTGTGAAAGCGGGGCAAGGCCGGTCGCAAGGAGTGTAGGTGGATTGAGTCGCTGGAGTGTCGGGACCACAGTGGTGGCCAGCGGCGCGCCGCTGCGTGCGAGCCATTGGGACACGATGGGGACCAGGGCCGGTGGTGGCGTCAAGGCGGCCAGGAAGGTGGCGGCCCGAAGGTACTGGCTGCCGGCGGTTTTGGCACCATGCGATATTTCCATTTGCGCCAGCCACCAGCTCAAATGGCCCGCGGGTTGTTTCTGTTTTTCTTGTGACTGCTGAGCAAGACCACCAACGCCAAATGCATCCAGCAAAAGCGGGATCGGGTCCGCGAGCGCGGGCACAGACCCTTTACCCGCAGCAACAGCAGAAGACCGCGCCGACCGCGCACTGGCATGCACGCGCAGGAAATTGAGCATGCACATGGACGCGAGCTGCACAAGCGTCGGATCGGGTCGCTTTCCAGGAACGGGCAGCAGCACGCACGGGCTGTGGTGCGGAATGACCAGTCCCGCGGCGCCAGCGACCGCTTGCAGCCGGGCCTTGAACTGCATGGTCAGATCGAGGACCACCGGGTACGGCACCAGGGCGTCGGCCAGCTGCAATACGAAATTGCACATGCGCTTTTCGATCGCGTACTCGGGTAGCGTGGCCGGGAGCGCGCCGGTGCCCGCGGACGTGATTGCGGTCGTCGTTTGCACGTATATCTGCAGGACCAAGTCGCGGCGCCGAGCCCACGTCGCCGCTGCATCAGAAGATGACGTCGATGCAGTCGTTATTGGTGCGGTTGGCTGCTGGGCTTTTTGTTGGGCTGCCACAATGACACTCAAGCCCTTTTGGCACGCGGTCAGGACACGCACGCATGCTTCCAGGCCCGTGACCAGTCGCATTGGCGAGCTTTTTGTCGAGTCTGGCGCTGTCAGTGCTGCGATCAGCGCGGCCTTGAATGCAATGAGCGTCTTGGCCGACAGTTTGGTCGGGTCGGCAGCAAAGTTTGCGAGCGAGACGAGGTCCATTCTTTATATATATCGTTCCAGTATTTCGTTGCGGTAGAGCAGGAGTCGGCGATTTAGAGGGATCGAGGTGGTCCGCGCCGAGTATTCACTGTAATGAATGCATTTTGTGTGAGCATCGTTGTCCTTGCCTGATTTGACAAAACGAATGGCTGGAGAGAAAACCGAGACGGCGTACGCGTTATGGTACACCAAAGTGTACTCTTGGCAGAAAAATTGCAATGTCCGTGCGCAGAATGAATAATTGAGCCACGAGAAGAGCGGGTACTAGCGCACTCAAATTGATCATATTTGCCGAAAAAAAAGTGCATCTCACACGGTCGCGCAAACAATGTATTATATACCGCAACCATTATCAATACCGCCAAAGGGATCAATGCTACTTTTCTTAGCCGTTGGATGGCCGCGCAGGTGGTGCACCGCCAGGACGCACGTCAATCTCGGAGAGCAGCGGCCACTCATGCAGCGCGCGCTTAGATGTAACCATGTCAGCCTCCATCTGATCAATGACACGGTTCACGATCTCGCATGCGGCAGTGGCGCGCTCCAGTGTCACACCTAGTCGAGTGAGATTGGCTTCTGGTAGCGGGACACACCGGTGCAATGGTGCAGTGCGCGAAAAGTCAAAGAGCCGATACGAGGTCTGCGTCGACGCAGACGGTGGATCCAGCGCATCACGGCGTATCACGCGGGAAGGAAGCGCTGGAAGAGCCACAGGTAATGCCATGGAGCGCGGCGGCGCATAGTCCGTGCACATGACACGAAAAGTGTCCACCACCGCGCCGACCGGGTCCTGCCACGGTGGGACGGGTGTGCTGTCAGAGTCTTGATATGAGTATATACGATCTCATGGATAGGAAAAAAGATGGAGCGCACTTGAGCGTCACTTGGCCGACGCCGCCAGGCGTGTGGGTGCCTTGATAGTCCCAGTAAAGAGCCATGTTGTTGGCGTATTGTCGAGCCCACCAGACTTGGTCCACGTGCGCATGGTGCACTGGCAGATGCAAACGTAAAAGTCAATCTCTGAGGATCGGGGAGTACCAAGGGTAATGGATTCGTACTGTAAAATAAAAGATCGTCGGGCGCGTACTGCAGCGAAGACATTTGCCTATGGTCAACGAAGTTGAGTGGTCGATTTCTTCCATATTTCAATGAAGGAATGATAGAAGCGTACCCGCCAATGCCATTGTGCACATCCGCATGCTGACCTCCCTCGTACGCGGTCCCAAACGCCTCAAACGACTGGCCCGTCAAGATAAGCTGGGTCAGCGCGCGTGGGTCCACGTATGTCGGCTGTTGGGTGAGCGCACGACCGAGACAGGCGCCATCGACCGACATCCAGTTGGCCATTGGGCCGGTCCGAACGCACCCTGTTGCCTCGCCGACAAAATGGGGGTTGGTCGGATCAAAGATCCTGTGTATGAATTTACATGTCAGCGATTTTTTTGTGCAACTCATTGGTAATAGCGACACGTACGAGTACGACATGAGCGGATCAAAGTAGGGCAGACCAGAGAGGGCCGAGCCGGTAATGGCGAGCAACTCGGTCTCGAATTGCCAAATGAATCGCCTATGCCACGCCATGAAGAGGGCGCCGCCGTGCGCGGGTTGGATATATTGCTATTTAGCGATGGTGTATATGAGGTATTTTGTACACGAGAGGATCGGTAGTCAATAATAAAAAAACACAATACCTGGTGAACGGCCGTATATTGGGTCATGCGGCCATTGCGCTTGAGCTGGTTCGCGGCAGTAGTCAACGCTTGCCATTCGGTCGCATTGAGGTCGCGGACCTCCTTGCGCAAGCGTGGGCGAGCACATTCCAGTGCGGCTGGTGATACGAGCGATACATGGAATGCCAGGGACAAGACGAGCAAGGCGAGCAAAGGAACCATCATCGTCTTGCTCCAGAGTCCGAGTCGATAAAGGAAGGAGTAGGCCAATAACAAACAAAAAAAACTTGCAGTGCGATCCGAATCGGTACACTTGTTTGGGGGTGATCCGTGACCCTTTTATATGCTCGGATCCACTACTCAAGAAAAGCGCGCATAGCAAACAAGGAATCCAAAAAAAAAGGAAATGGAGCCAATGACCGCCCATGTATGCCCGTACAGAAGAAATAACTCCAATCAAGCCCCTGTAAACGATATATTGCCCATTTTTACCAGAGAATTGCCAAGCTTTAGAATGCGCGCTTGCCCGTGATGGTTTCGTACCACATCCGCCAGTCGGAAACAAACGACCAAAGTGGGTACTTGAAGGTCGCCGGCTTGTTTTTCTCTAAAAATAATATGAGGTGTGCGACAGTGCTAAAAGTGGCAAAAGGCAGACATTCGAACCGTAGAAAAAGTGGCCGACCCACGCGAACGCGTAGCCCTGGATCATGGCAAGACCAACCAGGCTGGGCTTGCCGATAGCAACGGCCGTCACGCCAAGGGCAGCAGCGTTGGTCGTTCCTGTTGTAGTCCTCGTTAGAAGAAATTGTGTGAAGAGTATGGAACAGCACGCACCAAGGATGTGCAGCCGGCGGTTGGTGCGGTTCGAGTGCTCGCCCAGGTAGAACTTGTAAAAATCGGCGTAGGTGGCGATTTGCTTCGTGTGCGCGGTCATTGTTTTTTCTATGTTTTTTTTTCAAGTCCAAGAGCCTCCTCCTCTTTCGCGAGCCATCAAAAATGGGCCTCACCCTCGAAATCAAGGACGCCAATACCGTCAATGCCGCGCTGCATGTCACCATCTCGGGCGTCGACACCTTCCTGGCCCTCAAGTCGTCCATCGCGGTGCCCTTGATTGC
>MU624759.1:0-25498 GCA_025349905.2 Blastocladiella britannica
AGCAGGCGGCAGCCGTGCAGGCGGCGGCTGAGAAGGCGGAGCGCGACGACGATTCTCGCGACCACCCCGAGGGCAACCGACGTTACTCATGTCATAATTTGGCCCACCCAAACCCACCCCAAACCCCCTTCTACCTTCCAACTGGGCTTATACCCCACCCGCTCTCGATTTGCCTTTCCTTTTGGCATACCTGTACAGCAGTCGTACAGGATCGAGATCGCGTTGTTTCAGCTTTTCCCCATTTCCTTGGATTTCCGGATTGGTTGTGACAGGCGTGTTCTTCCTCAATAATAATACAAACCAAATCAAAAATGATCAAGAGAGAACACGGAGTGCCATTCGAAGAGGCACCCATGGACGTGGACGGGTCGCCCGAGCCCGCCATCGACTGGGCCGACAACGCACGCTTTGGCGGCAAGGGCCTCAACGCGCCGGTCACTGCTGTGGAGGTAAAATAATAATATACCCAACATAAAACACAAATACTAACCCAGGTAATCATAACAGGACAAGTGGAAGCTGCTCCCGGCCTTTCTCAAGGTCAAGGGCCTCATCAAGCAGCACGTGGACTCGTTTGACTGGTTTGTGCACCACGGCATGCCGGCCATCGTCAAGGCCAATGCGCGCATCGACTCGGACGTGGACCCGGATTTCTTTCTCGAGTTCACGGGCGTGCGGGTTGGGACTCCCATGATCCTGGACTCGGTCGGCGCCGCGCCCCGCGCTTTAACCCCACACGAGTGCCGGCTGCGCGACTCGACGTACCACGCGCCGATCCTGGCCGACGTGCGCTACGTGCGCGAAAAGATGGTGGTGCAGCACCGCGACTTGGAGATTGGAAAACTGCCCATCATGCTGCGGTCGTCGCGGTGCGTGCTGTTTGAGAAATCTTTCCCCGAAATGAGCGCGCTGGGAGAGTGTCCGCTCGACCCCGGCGGGTACTTTGTGGTCAAAGGGTCCGAAAAGGTGGTCCTGGTGCAGGAACAGCTGTCCAAGAACCGAATCATGGTCGAGGTGGACCGTACGGGCTCGATCGTCGCGTCCGTCACCTCGTCCACCACCCAAGTCAAGTCCAAGACCAACCTGGTCCTCAAGCACCGCAAACTGCTGGTCAAGTACAACTCATTCACCGAGGACATTCCGGTGGTGATTGTGCTGCGTGGGCTGGGGATGACGTCCGACCTGGAGATAGCGCAAATGGTCGCTGGCCGCAACGCCGAGCTGCTGGAGCTGCTGACGCCGTCACTCGAGGAGGCCGCGTCGCTCGGGATCCTGACGCAGGCGCAGGCGCTCGATTACATGTCGACGCGGTTCAAACCCGTGCGCATGGGCAGCGGCGCCGGCGGCGGGTTCGGTGGCGCATCGTCGTTCCGCGGGCAATTGACGCGGTCCGAGGAGGTGCTGGAGATGCTGTGCGTGTACGTCCTGGCGCACGTGCCCGTCCGCGGCCTGTTCACCAAGCCCAAGTGCCTGTACCTGGCGCTCATGTGCCGGCGGGTACTGCTGTCATCGTCGCAGCAAAACAATGGCGACGACCGCGATTTCCTCGGCAACAAGCGACTGGAGTTGGCGGGCGAGCTGATTGCGCTGCTGTTTGACGACGCATTCAAAAAGTACACGGACGACGTCAAGACCGCGATCGACAAGCTGCTCAAGCAAAAAGCACGTGCCAACAAGTTTGACGCGCTCACGCAGCTCATGGCCCACCGAATGGTCATCACCAACGGCCTCGCCATGCCGATTTCGTCGGGCAACTGGACCATCAAGCGGTTCAAGATGGACCGCGCGGGCATCACGCAGGCACTGACGCGGCTGTCGTACGTGTCCGCGCTCGGGATGATGACGCGCATTTCGTCGCAGTTTGAAAAGACCCGGAAAGTCTCAGGCCCGCGGTCGCTGCAGCCGTCGCAGTGGGGGATGCTGTGCCCGTCCGACACGCCCGAGGGCGAGGCATGTGGGCTGGTCAAGAACCTGGCGCTCATGACCCACATCACCACCATGTCGGATGAGGAGCCGATCATTCGGCTGGTGATGGCGCTGGGGGTCCGTGACGCGGGCTTGCTGACGGGCGACGAGCTGCACTCGGGCGCATGGCTAGTGTTTTTGAACGGCCTGATGGTCGGGATCGTGCACGCGGCCCCACCGTTTGTGGCGGCGTTGCGGCGGCTACGTCGGGCCGGGATTGTCTCGCCGTTCCTGTCCATCTACACCCAGGCGTCGGTGCGGTCGATTCACTTGGCGTGCGACGGCGGCCGCGTGTGCCGCCCTCTGATCATTGTAGAGAACGGGCAGCCGCGGGTCACGGCGCTGCACATGCGGCAGCTGGCGGCGGGCACCATGGTCTTTGACGATTTCCTGCGGTGCGGCCTGGTGGAGTACCTGGACGTGAACGAGGAGAATGACATTCAGATTGCGCTGTACGAGCGCGACATTGACCCTCGCGCCACCACCCACCTGGAAATCGAGCCGTTCACGGTTCTCGGCGCGGTCGCCGGCCTGATTCCGTACCCGCACCACAACCAGTCGCCGCGTAACACGTACCAGTGCGCCATGGGCAAGCAAGCGATGGGCGCGATCGCGTACAACCAGTTTGACCGCATGGACACGCTCATGTACCTGCTCGTGTACACGCAGCAGCCGATGGTCAAGACCAAGACCATTGAGCTGATTCACTACGACAAAGTCCCCGCGGGTCACAACGCTATGGTCGCGGTCATGTCGTACTCGGGGTACGATATCGAGGACGCGCTGGTGCTCAACAAGGCGTCGCTGGACCGCGGGTTTGGCCGGTGCGTGGTACTCAAGAAATCGGCAACACTGCTGAAAAAATACCCCAACTCGACGTTTGACCGGCTGGCGGACCCGATCCCGGGCCTAGCCAAGCACGCGGCGCTCGACGCGGACGGGATGGCCGCGCCGGGCACCGAGCTCAAGGCCGGGCAAGTGTACGTGAACAAGCAGGTCCCGTCGGCCGGTGGGCCAGGGGCGGCGGCCGCTGGGGGCGTGGCGGGCATGGTCTCGTTCCGCGACGAGCCGCAGACGTACAAGCTGCCAGTGCCCTCGTACGTGGACAAGGTGCTACTCACGCAAACGCCTGACGACTACCAGCTGATCAAGACGCTGCTGCGGCAAGTGCGGCGGCCCGAGCTCGGCGACAAGTTTTCGTCGCGGCACGGGCAAAAGGGCGTCACGGGCCTGATTGTCAACCAGGAGGACATGCCGTTCACGGACTTGGGCATTTACCCGGACATTATCATGAACCCGCACGGTTTCCCGTCGCGCATGACGGTCGGCAAGATGATTGAATTGCTGGCGGGCAAAGCCGGCGTGCTGAAAGGCGAGCTGCAGTACGGGACCGCGTTTGGTGGGTCAAAGGTCCACGACATGTCGCAGATCCTGGTCGAGCACGGGTTCAACTACGCGGGCAAGGACTACGTGACGTCCGGAATCACGGGCGAGCCGCTGTCGGCGTACATTTTCTTTGGGCCGGTCTACTACCAGAAACTCAAGCACATGGTCATGGACAAGATGCACGCGCGGTCCCGTGGGCCTCGCGCCGTGCTGACGCGGCAGCCGACCGAGGGTCGATCGCGTGACGGTGGGTTGCGGTTGGGTGAAATGGAGCGCGATTGCTTGATTGGCCACGGCGCATCGCAGCTGTTGCTGGAACGGCTGATGCTGTCGTCGGACGCATTCACCGCGTCCGTGTGCCAGAAGTGCGGGTTGCTCGGGTACCCGGGCTGGTGCCAGCACTGCAAGTCGGCGGCGGACATGACGTCGATGCAAATCCCGTATGCGGCCAAGCTGCTGTTCCAGGAGCTGCAGTCCATGAACATTGTGCCCAAGCTGGTGCTGGAGAGCTATTAAACAAAATAAAGTAATCCTTTTTTTAATTTGACTTAGGTCGAGTAGTTGGCGGCGGCGCGGTCGAAAGCTGCTGCCTTGGCCGCGAGGTTCTCGGTAAAGGCGTGGCGAGGGAGCAAGGCCCACATTTGTCTGATCCACGAAGATGAGTGACCCAATTTGAAAAATGAAAATGAAAAGCCAACGTACGAGATCTGATCCAAGCCCGACCGACCCGCGGTCGCGCCGGCCACCACCAAATCGACCTGTGCCTCGGCGCACGCGTGCGGATCCATGGCCACCGCCTCGGCCAGCAGCCGAGCGCCGTCGGCGGGGTTTCCGAGGGCAATGTGGCACACTCCCAGGAGGGTGAGCAGCAGCGGCGAAGCAGCGTAGGTCTGCACCAGTTCATCGAGCCCCCAGCGCGCGTCCTGCAGCTTGGCGCCACCCAGGTGCAGGTTGACGCGGGCTTCGAGGATCTGCGGGGTCACGGCGTCGTCGGCCACGGCCGCCAGCGCTTGGACTACGGAGGCTGCCAGTGGTGCCTGGTTGAGGGCCAGGAGGACGTGGACCAGGACCGCGGTTCTATTTTTCGATTTCGTGAGTGAGAGTCATGACGAAAAAAAAAAGAAAGCGTACGCGTCCACGTCCGACTCGCGCGCCAAAGGAGCCACGGCCGCGTGCGCCGCCGCCAGATCGCCAGTGGCCGCATACCACTCGCCCAGGACCACGCGTGCACGGGCGTTCGTCGACGCGACCGGATCGGCCAGCATCGCGGCGGCAGCAGCCACGGCCGAGTCAGTGGCAGAGTTGTCGGCACCAGGAGCAGCAGCGCCGCCAGCAGCTTGCCAGTCAGCAACAATACGCAAGGCAGCAAACTCGGCGCCCGGAAGTGGGGTGGCCAGGAGCAGATCGCGGGCGTGGGGTGCAGCACGGCCCGAGGCAAGGTGCGCGTAGCCCACGGCCAGCAGAGACCGGGCGTGGTAGTAGGTCAACGTGGCGTCATTATTCGAGGAAGCAGCAGCGAGGGCGGTCAGTTTGGCGTGGTGGCCGACGTAGAGCAGGGCGCGGGGGTGGTTGGCTGTTACGTGTTGATCTTTGTGAGTACTTTTCTTTCTTTTTTTCAGGGACGTGTAAGCATATTAATACGGTACCGGCCGAAGACATCGTTTTTACCTTTGATCGCTTTACGTTTGAAAGAGCATTTTCTTATAACCAATGTCCTCGTCCACGACCAACACCAACACGAACGATCCATTGGACGGTACCCTCAGCTCGTTGTGCTTTGGGGTGGTGCCTTGGATACGCACTAACAAGTTATATAACAGTCCTTGCAGATATGTCGGCCCTGCTCAGCACTGGGCTCGACCGCGAGACTCTGGCCATCTGCGTGGCACTGTGCGAGGCAGGCGTCAATCCCGAGGCTCTGGCGGCAGTGGTGAAGGAGTTGAGGGCCGAGGCCAAGGCTGCTTCGGCTTCTACTTCGCTTTAATGGATTTTTTTTGCTTCACCTCTCCAGTTCTCCTCCAATACCCCATACTGGACCATAGAACACAATAAAAAAGATAAATGGAATCGATCAGTCCGACCCTCCACAACCTTGGCGCCTCGAGCATGGCTGCCATCGCCGCACGCCTGGCGTCGCACCCTTTCGACACGGTCAAAACCCGCATCATGGCAGATCCCTCTGCCACTGTGCGCTCCGTGGCTGGCAGTAGTGGTGGTTTTGCGTCCACTGCCCGCGCCATTGTTGCCCACGATGGTCTTGCAGCTCTGTACCGGTTTGTTAGTCACGTACTGTTATGAACCGATCGATCCCTCGGACTAACTAACTGACCAATCATCACATCAAACTGATCGGACGACCAGAGGCTTGCCCATCTCCCTCGCATTCTCCATGCCGGCCGTCTCGGCCTACCTGTGGGTCTATGACGCGTCCAAGGCCGCCATTGACGCCAACCCACTGTTACCATTCTCTGCCAGTTCCCCGATGACCCATTTCACTGCCGCCATTCTGGGTATATATTTCCTTCACTTGATCATTTCTTTGTATCTCACTGGCCGCCACTTCACAATAGCCGAACTGTGCTCGGGCTTGATGTGGACCCCGCTCGAGCTCATCAAGTCCAAACAGCAGTGTTCCATGTCTGCTTCTTCTTCTTCTTCTTCTTCTTCTTCAACATCGCCATACCCACCCTCAAAATCGGTTCGGGACATTGCCACGCGTATTTATCGCCAGGATGGGTTAATTGGCTTTGTGAAAGGATACTGGATCTCGATCATGGTCTTTGTGCCATACTCAAGTGCGTCGGTCTGTCCATTTGCTTTTTCTTTGGTGACCACTAATCTGGGTTACCTTCATTTGCAGTCGTGTACTTTGGGACATACGAGCAGCTCAAGGCCGCATTTGCATCACGCCAACCTCCACCATCACCGCAACCACCAACAACCGACTCGATCGGCTTCCGCTCACAACCGCCATCGCTTCCATTCTACGCCTACATGGCTTCCGCTGCGGTTGCCGGAGGCCTTGCTGCCGCCATTTCCAATCCCCTCGACCGCATCAAGACCGTGATCCAGGTCTCGGACACCCCCGTGACGGGGCCAACTGCGCGTGCCGGTCGATTGCTGCAGGTGGCGCGCAGTCTGGTCGCGGCCGAGGGATGGGTCGGCGCGTTCTCTCGAGGGCTCACTAGCCGCGTCATTTGGGCGGTTCCCAACACCGTGGTGGCTATGGCCGTGTACGAAGGACTGAAGGTCGCGGTGCCGCGAAAAAAATACTGAATGATTTGGGCAAGTGCAACTTTTCTTTGCTTTTATATTCCTTGCATCCTCAAAATTGGAACCCACTTCACTTAAAAATGCGTTCTTGGTAGATGCTAGTGGCGTCAAAGTTTGGAAGCTTGAAGTCGAAAAAGTAGCTGATATGCCGTGACAGCAACACCTGGGTAATGGTGGTCGGGCTATGTACAGTCCGTGGGGAGTGAGTAGGCAGAAACTGCAACAACAAGAAAAGAAAAAAAGAAAAAAAAAGTCATACACATAGGCCGCGTTGAACGAGATTGGCGTTTCAATCAAGTTGGAGCCAAAGATCATGGCAAGCGCCGCACGCATCTCGGGTTCCGTGATTTGCTCACCGGTGCCCTCGTTCTTGGGTGCGTTCTTGGCCGTGATGTGCATGGATTGCAGGGCCAGGATCAACAGGCCCATCGCCGCCTCGTCGAGAGTGTACACCATCAGCCGCACTGCGTTGGCCACAAAGTCGGGAAAGGCAATGTGTCCGTCATCGCCCGCGGTCTGAGAGAGTGGATCGGCAGCGACCTTGGCAATAACTGGCCCATTTTTTTTTTTTTTTGTTGTCGTGTATGAGTGAGGAAAAGGCACATGTAAATGATATTAGTAAATGTAAGATGGTACCCTCAAAGGACGCGTAGTACTCGGGCCCAAACACCCGGTTGGCACGCAAGAACCGCTTCCACAAGGTGGCCATTTCGTACGGGTGGCAAATCATCTCATTTGTAGACGACGCCCCGAGATGTCCATTATACCAGTGATGTTCGAGCATTCCGTACTGTTGCACGAAAAACCTCTGGACTTGGTTGTACTCCCACGACTGGCCTACATCGGTGCGATAAAGGCCTTGCGTCTTTGACACCCGGTCAACGATGATGGAATGGAACAGCCCGTGGATACAGCGCGGGATGAGAACACGGTGGGAGGCCAACGTCGCCCACATTCCCTTTTCAACGCCGAGCACCTCATCCGACGGTAACCCTGTCCCGAAAATATCCATCATGAGCGGGTACCGTTCCTGGTCGGGGCGTTTGCGGGCTTTTGCCCACATCTCGCGCGCCGAGGTCTCGAACATGACTCCGACGACCTTTTCGGTGGTCGCGGCGCCCTGTGCCGTCGATGATGAAACCGGCACCGGCCGCGGCGCGCCGTCCTTTTTGAACGACAATAGCCGGAACTTGGAATTGGTGCCGCGGTGAGTCTCGACTTGCTCGGTCACAAACACGGGCACGGGGATCTTTTGGTCGCGGCACTCGACCTGCACGGCGGTGCGGATCCGTTCCTGCGCCAGCTTGGAATCGATGGTGTTGTGCACCGAGAAGATCGCCCACACCGTCGGTAAGGTGCCGTACACTTGCGTCGAGTCCCACTTGCTCATACCGAAGCCAGTACCATCGACCTTGCGCGGCTTGAGCTTGCGCATCAAGCGGCCGACAAACGACGTTGGTTCGAGTGCCGGCGCGGGCTTGGCGTCGACGACCATCCCCTCTATTTGATAATCTTATTGTCAGCCGAGGGCATGTTGTAGAGATATAATTTGCGCACCGTCATCGTTGGAGTGGGTACGCTTGATGGGTTTCTTGAGTGTTGCCCGCTGATCCGCAAACTGCCTGGTGGCCTTTGGCGTAAATGTGGTCGCCGCTTGCTGTTGCTGCTGCTGCTGCTGCTGCTGGTGCAAGTGCGCGAGCTCCGCGGCCTGCTGCGCGTGCCAGACCCGATCCGCCTCCTGCTCGGCCTCCATCCGCGCATTCTCGCGTGCCTGCGCCGCCACCGCCTCGGCGTCGTGCCGACCAAACGCCAGAAGCTGCTCCTGCTGCTGCACCGCCGCCTGGGCCTGGGGGTACGGATGATCATGGTACATCGAGTGCGCGATCAGCGTGGACCCGATCGACGTCGTGTCTTCCTCGGGCCCAAACGGCCCGGTCTGCCGCGTGATCTGCCGGTACGGGTGCTGCTGGTAGTAGTTCAACGGCTGCTGCAGGGGTACCGTTTGCCGGGTCGGCGAAAATGAAAATTTCTGGCCGGGGAGGACCGGATCCCACACGTATGGAGACGGTGCTGCGGCTGCCGCCCCTGTCGTACGCCACTTTACTTGTTCACAGGCGCCTTGCGGATCAGGAGCATACTGCTGGAACGGCATAAACACAGGGGGTTGCGGGAGCGGCGCACATGCGCCCGGGTGCGAGTTGATGTTGTTTTGAAAAGTCTGAAAACGTGCTTGAAACTCGGACCGGTCCAGCGTTACGGGGAACGCGAATTGAAAGTCGCCGGTCGGCGGTGCGGGCGATCCTGTTCCAGCTTGATTGTTGTTCGTGTTGGGAGGAGGCGGGAGGGGTTGCGGCACAAAGCTGCCTTGGAATTGCGAGGGAAACATTTTTTTATGGATCTGTTCGCGAGAATGAGTAAAATATGGATCCGGCTGAAATAGAAATTCAACTTGAATGCTTGTCGTACTATATGTTCGGATGCAATGGAGTGGGTGGATCGAAGAGGCGAGGACACGACAAATAAAATTTGATAATGGATCCGTCTATGTATCTAAGCGAGTTTTGGTATTTTGGGAAGATATCCATGCTCCTCTCCAAAATACGTTTCACATCAATGTGAAATTATATAATAAAATGAACACTCTCTTGTCCGAATCTCTCTTGCTCACGCACTGCTTCTCAAACGCGGCCATTGTCCGGCGCAAAGATCTAACGCCCAAGGCGCGCACCGCAGAATGGCCACTCACCAGCACCGACCTTGACAAGCTGGACGCCATGTTTGAACACCCAGTGACGGCACGCGAGCAAGGTATTGTCCTGGGAAACACTCCGTACCGTGTGCTGCGGGCCGATCAGCACTCGATCTATGGCAAGCTGGACGAGGACACGCAGGCCTTGATGCGGCAGCAAGAGGAGTTGGCGAAATCGCAGGAACAGCAGCAGTACAGTGGGGATGCGTCTATTCTCGCAGAGAGCGCCGGTGGTGGTACTGCTGCCACGACAACCACTGGGGCTGCAACAGCAACGGCACCAGCAGGTGCGACGGATCCTGCTCCAGCAGCAGCATCGACTACCGGTGGCCGATCCACGCAGCAACAAAACCACACCAATCTCCGACCGGTCTCGTCAGCCACGGCCTCCACCTCTCCTGGAACACCAGGAACGCCGTTCCCAGGGACGCCCGACGACGGGTCTAGGCCTGATCGCGACAAGGCGGTGGTTCAGGTGGTGCGGCCGCCGGCATCGACAATGGGTGGGGGTAAGTACGACGGGATCCTGATCTGCTGTACGGGCATGTTTTATCTCATTGGGATCTACGATCGGCATCCGGGTATGGCGGTAGAAGGTACTTCTTGATTTTATCTTCAAAGTTTTGATAAAAGTAAACTGACATTGGGGACTGCTGGGCATGAGCAAGCCATGGAGCGGCTGGCCGACTGGTTCCGATCCAAGCGCAGGTAAAAAAAAAGCCCATTATGTTAATGTATTGGCAAGGGTGATGGTTAATTGAGATAACGCGATTTCCAATGTCGTTGCGTGTCCTCGGGCTGTGGGACAAGCGAGAGGAACATCTGCCCGCATTATCGTCGCCGCGGGATCGCGGAAGTCTTGCGCTTTTGTTGGCCCTTCCGTTGACCTTGATGGCGGGCGTGGGTAGCTGGACGCTTGGCTTCCATTTCAGCCAAGTGTGCCACACTCTGAGCCGCTTCCAGACGCGGCATTGATGCAGCAAATGCGGCCGCGTTGCCTGCTCCGCTTGCCGCTGGCTGGCGATCGTCCTATGATTTGAAGAGGTGGAACCTGTGACGTTCCGCCGTCATGATCAATTGACAGTGAGGTCAATTGGTTCATAGAATTGACTTGTGCTCTTTGACGCAAGTCATTTATATACATTTATATGTCTTTGTCTTGCTTTTCTACCTTCGCGTCATGAACACGTATCGGGAGGGGGGGGCCGATCGTCGCCAAGTTCCGCGCCATCACGCACGCCGCGACAGCGGTGGGACTGGGCGACATCGACGGGTTCTTGGACTGGGACGCGCTCTTTGAGGGGCGGTGGGATCTGAAGCGGTGGGAGGGGAGGAAGAAGAGGTGGCACGCCCACTGGGACGCGGCGAACGCGAGGTTTGTGGCCGAGTTGGCGGCCTTCCAGAAGCAGCCATGGTGACTTTTGTAATTACATTTTTTTTGTCCAAAGAGCAATTTTTTTTTTTCAGCGACTCACTTCTAACCGGAAGGAGCGACGACTGCGAACGCTGGTCCTGGGACACACGCATGACTGCTGACATGCGCGAGCTACTGACTCAATACGCCAAGGATGGTACCCTGCCGGAGGTGGAGGATACTGACAGTGACGATAGCTCCCTATCCGAACGTCAAAGGGAACCTCTCACCCCAGGCACCGAGTACCCCAGGCACCGAGTACCCCGTGCACATCCAGTACCACGATCCCAGTACCACGATCACGAGGAGATGGAAGTACTTGGGGAGGAATCCGACCGAATAAATCCATTCAGTCAAAAAAATGGTATGATCCAACAATTGGGACATCGTCTTGCTGGCAAGTCCGAGCAGCGAATTGCCGTAAATCCTCTTGGCGTAGTCGCCCCAGAGCTCCACGGTCTGAATGGTACAGCACATCTGGCTCGCGTAGGTTTGATCCATGCGTTGAAGCGTTGAGCCGAGTGAGAACGCGCAGTCAAGCTCTTTCAACTTCTCACTGCACGGACCTCAAAAATACACTACGACGATAAGAATGGAGGTACGCACGCACTGCCAGCCTATAGAGCCATACACGGAAATAACAATGAAAATGCAACAGATCCTACCCGACCGCCTGCAAAGAGACCTGCAGGAGATTGCGACCGCGCTGGCCCTGCGCGAGACCGAGCAGACGTGGTCCCGCATCGACGACGCAGTCAAGGCCCTGGACGCGCTCATTGCGGGAGCGCCGGAGGACCAGCACGTGTCGCTGTCCAATTTCATTCGCGCGCACCGCGACCCCATCACCGCGTTCTTGCGCACCGACCGCACGCGGCTTTCGGGGACGGCGTGCGGCCTGGTCAAGACGCTGGCCACGAGTATTACCGCGTCCTCGGCCGCTGGGTCCGCGACGGCGACCCACCACCCGGCCGAACCGTTTTTGGGGGCCCTGATCGCGCTGGCCGGCCGCACCAACCGCGTGATTGTGGTCCGTGCTCAGGAGGCCTTGCTTGCGGCTGCGCGCGCGTCGCACCCGGACACGTGTCTGCTCAAGCTGTGCGACGCGTCGCGCGACGCTAAAATGAAGACGGTGCCCATGGCCTGTCTGCAGGCGGTCATTGTAGTTCTGGAGTCGCACGAGTCGGCCAAGCTCGAGGCGTCGGCGCCCACCGTCGAGGTGTACCTGCGTCAAAAGTGCGCGGCTAGTGCCAACGAGGTCCGCGACCTGGCTCGCAAGCTCCTGGTCACTTACAACGCGCGGTTTCCGCAACGGGCTGAAAAGTACCGTATACTTTTTTCCTGCGTGCTTCGCTGCATAACTGACCCCATCATGGATAGGCTGATCAACACCATGGATCCGGCCACGCGCAAGTACCTGCTCAAGGAACCGGCCGCTAGATCCGTGTCGGCGCCAGTGGACCGCCGGCAGGCCATCAAGCAGTTTGTGCGCACGTCCATTCAGCGTGCTGTCCCTGCTCCTCCTCCACCGCCGCTTTCAGCACCTATTGCGGCTGCCACCAAGTCGGCTGTGCCCACCCGCACCTTGGCCGTATCCAAGCTCCAATCGCCATCCCTTCGCTCCACCGCCACCAAGGCGGGATCAGCAGCAACGGCGCAGTCGGTCGCCGGGAACCCCCCAACCCCAATCCCCATGGCAAGCAAACTTCCCCACCACCACCACCACCACCCAGTGTCGGCAGCCGCCGTCACGAAAAAAGCCATGTCGGCGGCCCCTGCCACCATCACCACCGCTCATTCCGCGACACCAATGCGCACACCCTCCACCATCTCGCTTCCTGGCACACCCATGTCCGCGTCTTCCACTGGATCAGCACCGCCTCACCACGGCGCGTGGACTCTGGCCGATCTCTCGGACGTCCTGGACAAGGCGCGCAGTACGAATTTCCAGATCCAGTTCCGCGCGTTCGCCGGGCTCGCCAGTCTCTTACCATCTCCGCCGCCATCGTCCCCTGGGGGACTGTCAGTGCTGGAGCGGTCCATCGTTGACGTCCACATCACCGCGGGCCTCGGCGCATCGCACCCGAAACCGATGGCGGCCGCGCTGCTGAACCTCAAGGTCATGGCGACGATGCGCACGATCCCGGCCGACATGCAGCCGGACCTGATCGCGCAGTGCACGCGGGTCCTGCACCAGAAACGGTTTGCGTCCCAGTCCGAACTGCTCGATACCTGCAGCGAAGTGCTGTTATTGGTCGCCCAGGTCCCCGAGACCGCGGTTCCGGCACTGGCCCAGGCGCTCACGGCGCTGTCGGTGGCGACACTGAGCCTGGAGCAGACGCCGGCGCAGCACGCGCTGATGCACGCCGAGACCGCGCTCACCATGCAGCACTGCCGGCGCACCGTCGCTGGGTTGCTGGCGCAGGCGCTCGAGGCCGCGGGACCCGTGGGGGTAATCGGAATGGGCGAGACCGCCATGCATGCGGTGGCCACGGCGTCCAAGTCGATTGTTGCCGACTCGATGTGCCAGGACGAGGCGGCGCGGATCCTGGCGGTGCTGTTTATGGTCGGGTGGGACGCGGGCAAAGTCACCAAGGAACTGGGCGGGGCGTGGTTCCACTTGTTTCCATGCGGGACGCCGGCCGTGCACCCGGACGTGGCGGCCATTTTGCACCCGGCCCCTATTGTTTCGACTGTTGTCAGTGCCAGAACGACTATGCCGCCACCTGCCACGCCTGCCAAGCATGCGACTCCGCTAGTTGCGCGCACTCCGCAGGTGGTCAGTATGACGCCAGGCTCGAGCTATCACCACGCAGCGGCAGCAACCCCCCGCGACGGTTCAATGCCGCCCCCGATGACTCCACGTCGTCTCGCGCACCTCGCCCGGATTCCCGGCACCCCTGCTTCTGCCGCCGCCGCGGCCGCCGCTGCCGCTGGTACCCTGGGCAACGGCGGAACGCCGTCGTTGATTTCTTCTCCGCTGGCCATTTACTCGACGCCGCTTCCCGACTCGGGGGCCGCGGCAGTGGCCACGTCGGCCCGCAAGCGCGCGCTGGCGGCAATGTCGGGAGCTATGGGTCCGCCGCCCATGTCGCCTTTGGCGCGGATGACGGCGGCCCAGTCGTCGGCGTCGACAGGCAGCAAGAAACGGTCGTTTGCGGCTGCATCGGCGGCCGAGGATGACAGTGACATGCCCGCGGCCAAGCGCGCTGCACTGGACGCGTCGGTTGTTGTTGTGTCGTCGCCATCATCTATCAATGATGAAGAAGCCGAAGTGGAAACGACAGCAATCTCCAGTCAGGAAGCCGACGACCGTAAATCAGAAGCGGCCACCGACGCGGTGGTACAAGCGGTCTCCGAAGCGATTGACGAGGACGGCGCTCCGATGGTGCTGCAAGCGGCGCTGGCCGACGACACCTACGACCTGCTGCTGCTGGACCGCACGCCCATGACCGACCTGCTGCTGTACCTCGAGCACGGGGTCGTGGACCAGCCAATTCTCGAGGCGCTGGTCAATGCGTTGCACGCCGAACTGGCGGCCGCACGGTACGAGCTCGAGTCCATGCTACCGCAGTCCCAGTCGGTGAGCGGCAGCAGCCAAGATCACGATGAAGATGATGAGGATGCCGAGATGGACATGTCGCCCGAACGGTTCCTGCGGGTGCTGATTCTGCTGCAACAAGTGCTCAAGCAGTTTGACGGCGGCGACGACTCTGGTTCCATGCAGTTACCAGCAGTAATTGCCGAGTTCTTGCTCGGCGCGGTGCTGAGTATGCCTGCCCCACGGTCGATCGACGACGCCGCCGTGACCCACACGTTAGCAGCCGAAGTGCAAGCGCACTTGAGCTCGGTGATGCCTCCTGCACGGGCCATGGCGGTCTTGCGCGCGCACTGGCGCGACGCGCCCATCATGGTCATGGGCACGGCTCGTCGGCTGGTGATGAAGGCATCAACGACGTTCGAGATCGATCACTTGGCCCGGCACCTCGTGCCCTGGCTCGCCGACGACGTGTTACCCGCGATGGTCGCTGGCAGGGGACACTTGGGCGCGGCCGCGGCCAACTTTGTGGCGGCGCTGTGGGAGTGCGAGTCCGAGGCGGTCCGGGCCGCGGTGCATACTGCCGCCGCGGACGCGGTCAAAGCACGTGCGGATCCGGTGTGGCGCGCTCGGTTGTTGGCACGACTCGCACGCAAGAACGTGGCGGTGCCGATGTTGCCGGCTCCGACCGAGTTTGAGGTGCGTCGCGGGATGGCGGCTACTGCTTCCGCTGATGCGCCGACGTCCTCTGAGGTCACGGACTCGGCAGTGGGGGCAAAAGAGAAAGAACAAGCGGTAGACGACGAGAATGCGGCTGCGGCGGTGGTCATGGCCACTTGATGGAACGAAGGCAATACACGCACCAAGGGAGGAAATCCGTTATTTTCAATATATTTTTTCACGAGGATGCAAATCCGCGCACAATCCTTTGCGCCGTCAACACCTCAGTGGTGATGACCGTGAGTGGCCGGGCCAGCAGCTGCCCGAGCAACCGCAACGCGCTGACTTCGGCCAGCGTGACCCCACCAAGGTACGCCACGTACACGTGTCCTCCTCCACCGGTCGCCGCTGCTCCCGCGTCCACGACCAAGTGCTGCGGAACAGACCGCGCGACCGCCGCTGCGTCGATCCGAGGTCGTGGCGGCCCCGCATGACTGGCCGATGGCGGCTGCTGTAACAAGCTTTCCACTACCCGCACACTTAGTGGCGCGTACCCGGAAAACACGTACGCAATGTCCAGTGCCGTAGTTGGATCGGCGGCCGCCGAGGGGTCCACAAGCAACGACATGTCCTTGATCACGGTCTTCCAGGTGGCGGCGGTGCGGCGCGGGGTGCTAGTGCGCGCAGAGGCAATCAGGCCGGCGGATTCGAGCCGGGTCCAGGTTTGGTGGTGCTGGAATCCATAAGTCTTTTGATATTTCATGGCATTGTAAGATGAGTCTTTTTTTGACGACAGGAGCAAAACAAAAAAAAAAGGTCATACCAGTAAAAACTCTTGCCGAAGCGACTCGAGCTGCTTGTCCGACAGCGCTCCCGTCTGCGACGCAAGCGCCAGCGTGGCGAGCACCGAGTGCATTTCGAAGCCAGAGAAGAGGAGTTCCTCCATGTCGTCCATTTTGAGTTGGCCGCCCGAGACGACGCCTTTTTTTTTTTTTTTTGCCAGGTGAATTGTTGAACCAGGGAAGGTGAAAGAAGTAAAAAAAAAGCCGCACTGTGCTCGATTTCAAGGAGCCGCATGGCGTCCTCGGCTTGCAACCGCGCTTGGATCTTGGACGCAAGTTGCTTCAGATCTATTTGTCCCATTTCATTAGGCTTGAATATTCCATGAAGATAGAAAGGATCACGTACGAATGGCAAACGATTCCTTGAGTTTGGCAAAGTCGGGGTGACTGTCGACAAATGCTTGCATGGCTTCCAGTGTGCCCACTCTCAGGCCCTTGAGTTACTCGGCAAAGTGTAAATATCTCCGTTTTCACTCTGATGAATAAAAAAAGAGAAGACATACATTTTCGTGGGCAGCAATCACTTGCGTGATTTCTTGCAGAGCCGTTTGCGCTGCCGACAAGTCCAGATCGGCGATCTTTTGGTACACGGGATCGTCGGCCTTGCTGAGCTTGTGTTTTCGGGTCCGGCCCATGCTCTCGGTTTCGACAAATCCAAACTGAATGTCGCAAAGATGATCCACCATGCCCGAGTACGTCTGCGGAGTCATGAGCGGCGTGACAAAGTCCACGGCCCGATCAATCAAGATCAGCGTGTTGTTGGATGGAGGCCGTGGGGCATCAAATGTGGCCGCCAGGTGCACGTGCATTGCGTAAAACGACTTGGCGAGCTCGCCGCTACCGCGAATGCACGCAAACGACCCGATCGATGTTTCCAGTGCCAGGACCGCTTGTACCAGGTGATGGATGGCGGCCATGTCCTTGTGCTGGTATGGGATACTGAGGAGTTAGCAAGCGCAACTCTTAAATATAAAACGTTACATACGGCAGCAAGCTGGCACAGGGACGGCAGTTCCAGGCTCAGCAAGTCATCTTCCAGTGCCACCAAATCGATCGGCAAGTCATGCACCTGCACGTTGGCCAGAACCCCGCGCTCGCGCAAGATCTGACGCGTGAGCAGCCCGGCGCGGGGCAGGCACAGGAGGAAAATGTGCTTATCGGACCCACTCGCCGGAGTGGTGGCTGGCGTTGGAGCAATGATCGCTGCTGATGCCGCCGCTGCCGTGCTATTTGGTTGCGAAGTCGTTGATGATGACGACCAGTTGAGCAGTGCCGACGCATGGTCCACCACGCGGTGGATGAGGGCTGCATCGGACCGCACCATGTACACGATCGAGGTGTAGTCTGCCAGTGAGGGCGGCGACGACGGGGCCAGTGCGTCGCCGTCGAGGTACGAGATGGACTCATAGCCATGTTCCTTTGCATATTATGGCGTTTTAGTCGCCCACGATTGGTCGGCGGTCAAAAATAAAATAAAATGATAAACCTTTAAGAAGGCCGGGTCGGCAATGCGGGCAACAAGGCCAAAGATGGGCCGTGCAATGACGAGTGCTTTCTTGCCTGACGCCTGTTTTTCTTTGTAATAAGAACACCACGCGGATGCCATGGCAGAAAAAAAACATACCTTGGGAATTGACAAGGCCGTGTGCAGCAGGTGCCGCGAGTCCTGTCCGATCTGGGTCGCGAGATTGACTTTGGTTGTGTTCTTCAACATTTTTGATTTTTCACTTCATTTTTGCTGGCAAACGAAAGAGGTACGCCGCCGCTCCCAAAAGAAAACTGATATGCGTTATATAAACATGAAGGGGGGGAGGGAAGGACTGCTTGGGGGAGGGGAATACAAGGAATAAAGGAAAAGAATTACACGACGATCGACTCGGCCCAGCGGCGCGCAGCCTCCCGAGCCTCCCCCGCCAACGGCTCGACTTCGGCTCCAGGACCCACCTGCAACGTGATCTTTTCTCCTCGCTTGTGCTGCAGGATCAGCTCGTACACGCGCGGCAAATGGACGGTGGGCACGCGCACCGTGAACGGGATGCGGGCGGAAGGGGACATGGCCCACCATCGGTCCGCGTCCACGGGGAAATCGCCGTCCACCGTCAGTGGTCCCGTCGGTGGGGTCAACCACTGGCCGGTAAACGTTGCCAGTGGGGTCTCGGTTCCGAACGGGCCAGTGGGGTCGTAAATGGGCACCGAGACGGCCAGTGGGAGGGACACGGACACGGGTAAAGGGTTGATCAGCGTGAGGTTGGCGCTGACCAGGAACGCCTTGGGCGGCTCGTCGTCATCGTCATCTTCACCTGGTGCTTGATCGCCGCCAGAAGAAAATAATACTGGCATGTGGGGAAGGAACCGGCGCAGGGTCGCGAAATTCAGGTCCGGGTCAAAGCGCAAGTCGGGCACGTCCACGTGGAAGTCGGTGCGGAATAGTGCGCCTATTTTCGTCTGCGGTAAGTTGGCTGTAGTACATACAAAAAGATGGACAACTGTACCAGCATCCACGTCAAAGCACACGCGCACTTGACGTGCAGCACCGAACCAGGACCACATGCTCACCCACGGGCTTCCCGTCGCACACACGGACAGCACCGGCGCGTCCTTGCCCAACCGGACCAGATCGCGCACAATGGGGGCCACCTGGTCGGCCAGCAGCACCGACTCGACATGGTGTAGGGTCATGGCAATCACCGGATCGTCGCTGCGAGTCCCAATCGTGGCAGAAGAGGCAATGGTGGGCGTGCATCCGTCCGTGGACATGGAGCCAACGGTAATCCATTGCCCCTGAACCAGGGTCTCCAGCTGGTAGGTCGCGGGACCAACGTGAACGTGGTGCCCCGAAATCAAACGGGACACTGCGGGCCAGTGATCGCGAGCGGCGCCAGCCAGCTCAACTGAGACATTGCTGGCGGCAACGGGCGTGCTGAAGTCGTCGGACCATCCGACCACACGGGCGGAGCGAACCGTGGCCGAGTGCGGACCATCGGGTGCAGTCTGGCACCAGGTGGAGATGCGCAGAGCGCCAAACACAACCAGGACCGTCGATCCGACCAGGGCGGTGGCCAGCAGAAGCATGGCGGCCAGTGGGTGGGCGGGAAGGCGGTGGAGCACCGAGAAGCGACCCGCTTTATTGTTGGGGACCAGTTCATGCTCCTCGCCACCTCCTCCTTCATCATCATCAACAGGGCGAGGAGGAGGAGGCAGCAGTGGGGCCGATGACTGGTCGTCGTAATGGTCGTTATTGTTCATTTTTGCTTTTTTTGTTTTTGTTTTTAGGTTTTTTGTCATGAAAGAGGAAAAAAATAAAGAAAAAAAATGTCCTCGGCGCAACCAGCCGGACCCATTCGCCTGTGGAACACCAGTGCCGACCGCGAGCGCATCGAGAACCTGGCCGACCTGTACGCGATCCTGGTCACGGCCGAGCGGCTGGAGAAGCAGTACATTCGCGACAACATCCCACCCGCCGAGTACACGCCCGCGTGCTCCAAGCTAATCACGCAGTTTCGCACTGCCCTGAGCGTGGTGCACGACCAGATCTCGTCGGTGGACCAGTTTATGCGCGATTACAATGTACCTTAAATAGCTTGGTCCATTGGATTGGAGAACCCATTCATATGTAATATGTATAGCTGAGCTGCCCCTTGGCCGTCAACCGGCTGGTCAAGATTGGTGTGCCCGCCACCGTCGAGCACGCGTCGGCCGATGCTCCACCGGACCGGTCGGCCACCGCCAAGCACGTGGCAGAGACGGTGCAGCATTTCATTACCCTCATGGACGCGGTCAAGCTCGGAATGGTGGCGGTGGACCAGCTGCACCCGATGCTGTCGGACTTGTTGGCGGCCATGAACAAGGTTGGGATGGCCGTTTCCAGTAGTAATAGTGGCGATGAAGAGCAAGGCCAAGGCCAGGGTCAAGGGCGGGCCAAGATCCGCGAGTGGCTGATTGCCCTCAACCAGATGAAGGCCAGCGACGAGCTGAGCGAGGACCAGGCCCGGCAGTTGCACTTTGACCTCGAGTCGGCCCACGCCGAGTTTTACCGGGGATTGCAGTAAATTCATTTATTAAAAGTTACGATGGCGGTGCCTTGCCGAGAGATTCACGACGGTGATGAAGGCTTCCTCCTCCTCCGGCCACGAGAGGCTCCGGTGGGGTCAGCAACGGAGGCGAGATGGGGTGGCCGAGGGCGTCGTAGGCGGGTGTGATCTCGACAGCGGGCTTACCGGGGCAGCGTCGGAACAGGCGTACAAAGGGCACGCAGACCACCTCGTCGGCGCGCAGGTCGCACCGGTACTGGATGATTTCGGCGAGGGGGCAGTCTTTTTCCTTGTCCATTTCTTACGCTCGCTTATGGAGAGGGTACTTGGTGCGTGAGTGAGGTACTTAAGTACTTGGGGGGGGGCACGTCGTCGTCGTCGTACTTGGCAGTGTGTATCGCAAGTTCTCTCTCCACTGCGAGCAAACGGATCATAAAGTAAAACGCACACTGGAAATGTACCCGAACCAGTCGTACGCCGCTCACCTGGCCGCCGCGGCCGCTGCGGGCATGCACGCCGGCCCACTGCCATCAGGACCACCTCCTCCACACCCGGGCATGCCTGGGAGTCAGCTCTCTCACCACCACCCACACTCCCAGCAACAGCAACAGCAGCAACAACAACAGCATCAGCTCCAGCAGCAGCTTCAGCAGCAACACCAGATGCAGCACCCACACCAGCACCAGCAACAGCAGCATCTGCCGTACTCGGCCCAGCCCCCACCCCCGCACCCGGCCTATGCCGCCGCCGCGGCCGCTGCTGCCGCTGCTGCTGCTGCCGCTGCTCACCAGCAACCAATGCAGCCACCACACCCGTACGCGGGGCTTCTGGCAGAGTTCACGGCCGGTGGAGGCCTGCCCGGGTACCCTTCGACGACGTCGTCGACTTTATCATCGTCGACAATTGGTGCCAAGGGCGGACCACAACAGCACTCGGCCCAGGCCGCTCACTTGGCCGCCATTAACGGATCGCTTGGTGGAGGCGCGTTTGGCGGCGGTGGTGGTTCGGGTGGTCTTCCGTCGGGACTGCCGCCAGGGCACCATCTCCACCAGCTGCAGCAGCAACAACAGCAACAACTTCAACAGCAGCAACAACAGATGTTGGCGGACGAAGGGCTGGATGAAGTCAAGATGCACGATCTGGTGGCTGATCTGCTCGATCCGACCAAGCGCGAGCAGACGCTTCTAGGTATGCTTTATTTTGACCATATCCTCTTCCATACACTAAATATAATATAATCATAGATCTGAGCAAACGGCGCGAGCAGTACGGCGACCTGGCCCTGATCCTTTGGCACTCGTTTGGGGTCATGTCGGTCCTGATCCTGGAAATCATCTCTGTGTACCCGCTGCTGTCGCCACCGTCGCTGAGCTCCAACGCCTCCAACCGCGTGTGCAACGCGCTGGCGCTCTTGCAGTGCGTGGCATCGCACCCAGAGACCCGGCTGTCGTTCCTCAAGGCCCATCTGCCGCTCTTTCTGTACCCGTTCCTCAACACCACCTCCAAGCCGCGCCCGTTCGAATATCTGCGACTCACCAGTCTGGGGGTCATTGGCGCGCTTGTCAAGGTACCTTTTCCTTTTTTATATTTATTTTTTGAAAGCATTCTTACTGGAAAAAAAAAAATGTAACATAGAATGACTCGTCCGAAGTCATTGCGTTCCTGCTTTCCACCGAAATCATCCCGCTGTGCCTGCGCATCATGGAAACGGGCTCCGAGCTGTCCAAAATCGTGGCCATCTTCATTGTGCAAAAGATCCTGTTTGACGACGTGGGCCTGAGCTACATTTGCCAGACATACGAGCGGTTCTACGCGGTGGGCACCGTCCTGGGCAACATGGTCTCGCAGCTGGTCGAGTCGCAGTCGCTGCGGCAGCTCAAGCACGTGGTGCGGTGCTACCTGCGGCTGTCGGACAACCCGCGCGCGCGCGAGGCGCTGCGCCAGTGCTTGCCTGATCCGTTGCGCGACACTACTTTTGCGGCAGTGCTCAAGGATGACGTGACCACCAAGCGGTGCTTGACGCAGCTGCTGACCAACTTGTCCGAGGGCGGTGGCGGTGGTGGTCCGATGCATTCGTCGCTGCCGTCGTTGTCACAGCAGCAGCAGCAGCAGCAGCAGCAGCAGCAGCAATTGCACGGGCCCATGGGCAACGGCATGGATCGGTCGTCCTCGGGCCGGATGTGATCCACTTTTTTTCTCTTCCATTTCGGGGACGTGTCTCCCTCCTTCCTCCTCTCCCTACTATCTCCTCGTATGCCTTGTCCGCAGAGTGTGCGCGTGTGTACCGATTTGATCCTTGACTTGCCATTTCTCCCGTCTCTTCCCCACCAATCCCCAACGATTTTTCAGTTCCTCTCTTCGTATTCGTTAAATTATATATAAAGCACTTTTTATATCGTATACAATGAGCGCTACCCCGGACTTTACTGGCTTCCCGACCGACGATCCGCGCATGGGCCATGTTCTGTACACTGGCCCGCTGTCCTCGGCCCCCGAGCGCCCGGACGTGCCCGCGCACCGGCGCGTGTGTCTGTTGGGTTTTCCCGAGGACCGTGGTGTAGCACGCAACGGCGGGCGCGTGGGTGCGGCCCGTGGACCCGCCGCGGCGATGGCGCTGGTGCGTAAAGTCGGCACCGTGGTCAATGCCGAGTACGACGGCGTGGACTTGGTCAAAGGTGTGGTGATCGCTGCCTCTGGGCCTGGGGTTGATCCGACTGTTAAAGTGGAGGAACCGACGCTGGAAGTCGCGCACGCGTCGCTGCAGACACGCGTCGCCGGCACGTTGCAGCGTGGTTACGTTCCGTTTGTGATTGGCGGCGGGAACGACCAGAGTTACCCGAACGTGCGCGCGCTCATGGACGTGGTAACCGGGCCGTCGGTGGCGGTGATCAACATTGACGCGCACCTGGACGTGCGGCCCATGTTGCCGCCGTCCGCGACTGACGGCGTTAAAGACAAGCCGCGCGCGCATTCCGGATCGCCGTTCCGCCAGATGCTTGAGGACCCGGATTTCGCGGCACTTCGGGGCAAGTTTGTCGAGTTTGCGGCACAAGGGTCGCAGTGCTCGGCCGCTCATGTCGCGTACCTCAAGTCCAAGAACACCTCGGATGTTCCCGATACCACTGAGATCGTGTGGCTGCGCGACGTGGAGGCAAAGTATGGCATGGCTCCACCGGGCCGCACCGTCGGTACGTCACCGTTTGCGATCGCGTTCCGGGCCAAGATCGACCAGATGTCTCGCGGCGGCAGTGGCGCGGTGTTTGTGTCGTTTGATCTGGATTCGGTGTGCAGTGCGGACGCGCCGGTACCCTCATCGTTTTTTTCGTTGTTGTTGTCGTGTACTCATCCATATGAATCTATCACAGGGCGTGTCGTGCGCGTCGCCGCTCGGACTGTCGGCTCAGCAGGCGCTCGACATTTGCTACGTTGCTGGCAATCACCCTGCGGTACGTGTTTTTTTTCCTATTGATCCCTGTAACTTTGGTTCACACCCGAATCAATGACAGGTCCGACTGTTTGATCTGAGCGAGTACAATCCCGAGATCGAAGAGTACCGCACAGGCCGCCTGGTCGCATTCATGTTTTACCACTTTTGCCTGGGCCTGGCCACTCGCCCCGCTCAGTAATAATGGTTGACGCAGTCAAGACAGATTCTTTTCTTTTGGAATTCTACAGATTCCACTCGGTCCACACCATCAGCACCTGTTGTTTTATAGTTTGAATGGAGTTAGGGATGCATGCTCCATTTTGTTGAGAAAAATAAACGAACGTACGAAAAAGCTGTCGTCCTCGATCGTGGATCCGACATCGGCGTAAAACTCTTGGAACTCGTCGCGCGAGACTTCGTCGCTGTGGTGGAGGCGGCATGAATAACCATAAATCCAAATGGCGGAATATAAAAGCATGTACCCAAAGCAGCCCCACATGTCGTCCGCAAGTGCAGACCTCGACTTGCTCGAAGTTCCCGCGCTGTGTATGATACGATGAGCATCTCCTCCCAAATAAAAAACTTCAAGATAAACGTACTGCTTGTCGTAAACGCGCTTCAGCACGTTGGTCTGCACGAGCCCCTGATCCAAAACATCCAGCCTGGTAAACGCCTGGTCCACGATCTGGACGCGCCGCGGCGTCGGGTCACGCACGCGCAAAGCCCGGCAAATCGCATTGACCGAAATCTCCGCCGCCGGTTCCGGGTGCTCGTGGTCGGCGGCATGCACGGGCGCGCCGTGATGCGCCAAGTCGCGCCACAGCGCCTCGGCCGCGATTTCAGTCCCAACCCCACCGGCGTTGATCCATGCCCGTAAGAACGCGGCCCGGTCTACCAGCAGCGTGCCGCCGCTGCCAGGCCGCAGATCACGAGTGGCTTCGGCGCGCAAGCACCGACGCAGACGCACCAGAGGGCGTGCGGGCGTCGCAAACAGCGACCGCGCGGTGTGCATGGAGTCCATTTGCCGCATGGTGGTGGTCGGGATCGACGTCTGGCCATCGTGCACGCCAATGGCCACGGGAGACGCAAACGAGAACGTCGTTGAAGGACGGTATTGGTCGGACCCGTTAGTGGCGGCGGCGGCAACCATCCGGCGATGCGACGACGATCCTGCCTCGGCCGGCAATGCGGCGGTGTTTGCGGAGGATCCGGGAAGTCCGTAGGCCGTAGACGCCGGTGGGCCCCCGCGGGTCCCGCGTCGCCCACCTCCACCGCTACCCGTCATGCTGCCGGCACCACTGGCCGGCCGCTCATCGCGGTCCCATGGGGACTGCACGTACGACTTAGGCGGCGGTAGCGATGATGCAAGTGCGGCCGAGTCGGCGTACCCGAGTCCACCTCCACCTGAAAATTGTGTCGAGTAACCTGATCGCTCATCTACGGCCAGCCGCTCGAGCCGCGCCGCTTCGGCGTCAATCTCGGCATCGGTAAAAGTGGTGGCGCGCATGGTGCGGTACGATGGGCGGCCGGGACCAGTCGCGGTGGTGGAGGTGCCGGCATTTCGCTCGTACCGACCCAAAGCATAGGAGTCCAGGTCGTCGTCCGCTTCCTCGGCGACTGCAGACATTTCTTTCCGCACCGACGTACTACTACCGTACGTGCCGCCGGTCGGCCGCGACGACTCGAATGCATCGCGAACACGCACGTACGGCTCCAGCGGCGTCTGCACTGCGTCCTCGCGCATCATGCGCGTATGAAGATGCTGCGATGAGGTCCCCGTGGCCGACCCGACGGGCTTGAGTGCGTCGGGCACATAATCGATCCACACGCCGCACACAATGTCGAACAAGTGGGTGTCGTCGTCGGCCGCCAGTCGCGCCAGCTCATAGTACCGCACCAGATCGTACCGCGTCACTTCCAGGTCGTACGTGAACGTGTCGAGAAACTCGACCAGGACCGTGGATTCGCGGCGAGTCCGCGCAATCACGTCGGGGTGCGTGGATGGCGAGAACCTTTTGCGCACCTCGTCAGCTTGCACGCGCGAGTGCGTTGATTTGAATGCATCGAATATGCGGTCCAGGAGCTCGAGGGTCCGGGGCTCGAGGCGCATCTGTTTTTTTTTTTTATCGTTTGCTGCAATGCCCCTCGCAGTCCCCGCCCAAATAATGCAACCAAAGCACGGCGATTTAAGTACCCTTAGCCCGTCCACAATCTTA
>MU624760.1:6890-25403 GCA_025349905.2 Blastocladiella britannica
TGCTACAAGTGCGGCCAGGAGGGCCACATGTCGCGCGAGTGCCCCCAGGGCGGCGGTGCCTCGTCCGGCGGCTCCCGCGCGTGCTACAAGTGCGGTGAGGAGGGTCACATCTCTCGCGACTGCCCGACTGCCGGCGGCTCGGCCTCGTACGGCGGTGCTCCCCGCGCGTGCTACAAGTGCGGTGAGGAGGGTCACATGTCGCGCGAATGCCCCCAGAACGGCGGTGCGCGTGACGGCGGCAACGGTCCCAAGTGCTACTCGTGCGGTGGTTTCGGCCACATGTCGCGCGACTGCACTGAGGGTCAGAAGTGCTACAACTGCGGCGGTAACGACCACATCTCCCGCGACTGCTCGGCTCCCCGCAAGGCCCGCACCTGCAACAACTGCCAGCAGGAGGGTCACCTTGCCCGCGAGTGCCCCAACTAAGTGGGTCGTTCCTTGCGAGTGTTGAGCGTTTTCAAAATACATCATTTTTTAGTACATTACTTTTTCTTGCGCTGCACGAAATGAATCACGACCACAATGGAGGCAGGCCAACTGCTGCACGCGAGCGATGGCGATCCCTGTCGTTTGTGGTCCTAGCCCTCTCGGCGCTCCGCCAAACAACGTCCCTGACGCGTCGTCGCCGTGGTACTACGACTGGCCGACAACAGCCGGAAGAATCGAATCTCGAAGCGCCCACTGCCATCCCCCGCAGCGTGCGAACAACCACGCGGTCGCGGTCGCGATCTCGCGCCGGGTCGTACGCGTCGTCTTATGGCAGCAGCAACAGCAGCAGCCAAATGTCAACGGCACGGCCCGTCTCGCCCGCGATCGCACACTTGATTGGTAACAGCACGTCGGCAGCGACGCACCCGATGCTGCTGCCCGACGCGCCCGAAGACCACGAGTACCGCGCATGGCAGGAGGCGCGCGCCGCGCACGCGTGGGTCGACGCGGCTTTGAGCGCGTTGGGAGCTGACACTGGTGCACACGTGGCCGTTTTTTCGGTTGATGCATCCCTGCAGCTGCATGAGCCCACGCCATCAACTCCTTCGACACTGTCGTCGTGGACATTGTTGGACGCGGTGGCGGGAGTCGCAGCCGCTGCGGCCGCGGGACGCGTTCCCTTTGACACATCCCACGTAAATGAGGATCCCGTCATACGGCTCCAAGCGCTCGTCGACGCGTTTCTGGATCCGGATGGGCAATGGATAACAACCACCGAGATCCGAGGTCTCCCTCCATTACCGATCGCGATCGCTGCGCTACGCCAGTGCCGGCGACAGTGCATGCTCATATGCGACCCACCACCACAATATTCGGCCAACTGAAATGTAAAAACCATTATATTAAAATAACATAAATCAACCCGAGTACGACGCGACCTTTTCGCGCAGCGTGGTCAGGAACTGCGGGTACGAGGGACCGTACTCGTGGCGGTCCTCGACCAGCATTCCGAGCGCCCACATGCGCAACGCCGGGTCGCCGTCCTCCTTGACAACAAACACGGTCGGGTACACGGACGCGATCTGGGTTGCGCGCTGCCGCAGCTTGCCAATGATGTTGGCCAGTCGCTCCGAGTACGGGTGGCCCGTGACCGGCAAGCATGTGGCGCCCGACGCCAAGCTGTCGTACGAGCTGACGGAAAACAGCGCCTGCAGCAAGCTCGGGTCGGCCGCCCGCGACACCCACAGGTAAATGGCGATGCCGTCGGTGAGCAAGAACACGCCGTTGCGTTCGAGTCGTTCGGACGACACGGGCAGCGGGTAGGGGGGCATGCGCACGGTGCCGTCGACAATAGTGCCCAGGTCGGCCGTGTCCACCAGGATCCGGTGAATCGGGTAGAACGTCGGGTGCGCGCCCATCAGCGTGCCCTCTACCGACGCCACCCGCAGCACGTTCATGTAGTACGCGCGCACGTCGGTCGGCACCGCCGGGTGCACGCGCAGCGCCGGGTGTTTGGACAGGCCTAGCGCCAGGACCGGAAGCAGCTTGAGGTTCTCGGGCGCCGTCAACTGCGCGGCCGAGTGCGAGCTGTTCCCGCTAACGCCGGACTTATACGTGCCCAGGATATCCACCACCTTGTTGATGATGGCGTCGCGCGCGTCCTCAAATTTGGACTCGAGCACGCGCTCCTGCGCTTTGCGGGCCAAGATGTTGATGATGGCGCCCGGGTCCGCCGCGTGCATCATGTCGGTGAGGCTGGTGGTCACGGGCAGCGCCAGGGTCACCACGCGAATCCGCCGCTCGCCGTACGCGGTAGTGTGCAGCAGCGCCGTCTGGAAGCACACCACGGACCCTTGGATGGTCTCGTCGATCGCCAGCTCCACCGCGTACGTGTTGCTGGGGTTGACGTTGGGCAGCGACAGCAAGTCGGTCGAACGCACGAAAAAGTTGCCGTGGTAGGCGGCCATGCGGATCCCGCGCGACGCGCGCACTCGCAGCACCGCCTCCAAACCTAACGGGCGGGTGAGCACGTGCGTGAGCTCGGCCGCAAACTTGTCCACGTCGCACTTGCGCGACGCGTGGAACGCCGGGTACATGTACACGTTCCCGCCCGTGTACTGTGGGGCCGCCGCCAGCGTCGCCACGTCAATAGGCCCGCCATTGTTTTGCGGGAACAAGAACAAGTCCACCGACACTTGCGACCGCGAGCAGTCGACCGCAAACTGCTTGTAGAACGGGTCAGACGCCTTGAACGCCGCCGGGTCCAGTTTCCCGGGCTTTTCCTCGCGCGGCTTAAGCGCGCCCTCGCGCTCGTTCGGCAGCTGCGACTGCAGCACCACAATCTTGCCGCCGTACGCCGCCACCAGCTTGTCGGCGGCCAGCAGTGCCGGGCCGAGCGCGTTGCGCGAGTTGGTGGTCCCCGCGTGCAATCCGGGCAGTCGGTCCAGCAGCGCCATGATCTGGTCCTTGCAGTCGGTCAAATTCGCCAGCAAGTCGGTCGGGAGCGGCAAAAACACGTCCTCGAGGTCGCCGACCACCAGCATCTGGGGCTCGGCCTGCTGCGCGCTCAGGTTGTAGAAATGCAGCGCCGAGTCAACGGTAAGAAACCCGACCATGGCGCGGTTATCCGAGTTGGGCAGCGCCTCGAGCGCGTCCTTGATGATTTGCGCGGCCATGTGCACCATCCCGGACTGCACCGCCACGTACGACACGTCAATCACAAACAGGTACACCGCCGGCTGCGGCGGGCGCAGCATGTACTCGGAGGGGGCAATGAACTCCACCACCGCGTGGTTGAGCTCGGGCCGCTGCCACCGGTCAATGTACGACTGCGACGTCACGTCGAAATCAAACGCCTCGGGCACGTCGTTCGGGTAGTAGCACATGTTGCATTTCCAGCGCTGGCCGCGGTCCAGGAACTGCACGTACGGATTGATGTAGGTGCGGCACCGGCGGCACCGGACGATCGTGTTGGTGTTGATGATGGGAATTTCGGGCTGTTCAATTTTTTTTTTTTTTTTTTGAAGTGGTCAGAGCCAAAACATCACCGCAAAAACAGTAAAAAATATAAGAGGATACCTCTCCCGGCTCAGGATCCCGGTACGGCGCAATGTAGAGCGCGAGCGGGATCTTGGACTTGGCCTGCAACGCCGATGTCTGCGGGAACACGTTGACGGTACAGCGCTTGAATGTGGGCGAGCAGTTGGAGTTGGGCGACAACGTGCACGCGGCCTGCGGTGACAAGCGAATAGCCGGCGGGGGAGCGTGCACCTCGTGGGGCGCCGGCGGAGCGCCAATCAGCGCAATGGCCTGGGTGCTCGCCGGCTGCATGATCGGCTGGTTCATGCCCAAGTGCGAGAACGAGTTGGCCATGGCGTCGACCGACCCGCCCATCGACATGGTCGATCCGTACGTGGCCTTTGGGTACAGCGGCATCGGCACATTGGGCTGCGGCATCGTGGCATCGAACGACGCCATCGACGTCTGCGACGGGTCCTGCGACGCAGTGCCGAACGCGGGCGTCGGGTGGTGCGGGCCCGGAGTCAGTCCGGGACCTGGGGGTCCCGGCGCTCCTGAGGGGGCACTGCCGTATGGAGCCGATGAAGGCTGCGGCGCGGCACCGTATCCCGCCGAAGGGAAAGGGCCACCACTACTACCGGGGGCATCGTGCGGCGCGGCCAGCGGCTGCGTGTACGCGTGCGCCATCGCCTCCGGGTACATGCGACGGCGGCCACCAGCACCGCCGAGCGGCTGGCTCGCGTTCGCCGGCGATCCGGTCGTCTGCGGTGGTGGCACTGGCGATCCTAGGCCGCTGCCGCCCGGAGGAGGAGGAGCAGCCGACGGACCGCCATACGGCGCCGGAGACAGTGCGCCGTACCCTTGCGGCGGCTGCGGTGTTCCGTAACCAGACGACGGGGGAGGAGCCGCCGATCCATAAGGCGACGGTGCTCCGTAGCCGGTCGGGGTCGGCGGCGCGCCGTACCCGGGAGGGGCGGCATCGTAGCCATTGGTGCCCGGTTGGCCTCCAGGAGGAGCAGGGCCGTATCCAGGTGCAGCGGGAGCACCGTAGCCGGACGAGTAGCCCGGCTGGGGCGTGGTGCCAGGTGGCGGCTGCTGTGGGTAGCCTGTCGATTAAAAAAATGTCAGTCATCTCGATTTCGTAATGTCCGTGCGGTAGAAGGGTTGAAGCAATGTGGACGCGTGTGCATGCATTGGTGGTGGGCGAGCGAGGTGTGGGCGAGTGGCGGAGTACGACGATTAGAGAAAAAAATTGATTAAAACGAACCGGACGCGGAGGTCGTGGGAAGCGACTGCGGGGGCTGCGGGGTAGGGATCGGGCCGTAGCCGGCGGCCGCGACGGGTCGCGTGCCGCCAAACTGAGGCGCGCCCGGTGGTGCCGAGCCGTAGGCGTGCTGCATGTTTATTTATTACTTTTTTGGGCGACTGAAGAGAGAGTGCGGTTTTTCGTCGTTCTCTCGCCGATCTTGTACTATGTTTATGTTATCAGAGAGCGGGGAGGAGAGTGTGTCTATTGTGGTCGGCGTCGACATGGACCGACGCGTCCGTCTAACGTTTATACGTGGCGATGATCGCTGGTGCCACCTCGCTTGCGTTGACACTGAACAAATTGGATTTTTGCGAAAATGGAAGTACATCTTCAAACCTCCTCGCGCTTGCCGGGTAGCGGCGAGAGAGCAGCGGCAGCTGCAGCGGTGCCGGACCCATCAAATACGGACGCTGCCGTCAGTTGCTCGTCGTCACTCACGTCTATTACTGCTTGGGTGGGTCGCTCTGCGTTGAGGTCGGCCAGCAACGTGATCGACATGGCGCTGCCGCACCGGGAATAGTCTGCTGCTGGTGAAGAGGATGGGGGAGCGGTCGCCGCGACCATAGGCACTGTCGTCTCGTAGATACCGTCCAGCCCATACGTCCGCGCCATGTACTCGGCCAGCTCGGCTGCCACCGCTGACGGTGATGCGGGCGCGCCAGGTGCAATCGGGCTCAGGGCAATGTCGTGGTCCGGGCTGAAGCCGCCACCACCACCTCCGGGGACAGCAGGCGTGAGAAGTGGAGTCTTGGAGATGGAGCTGGTGCGCGCATATCCGAGCGGCGCCATGGGCCGTGGGATGGACAGATCGGACGCGTCGGCGGCGTCAACATTTACGTCAAGGTCGTCGCCACCATCGGCCATCGCCATGGCGGCGGTTATGGTGGACGCTGCCTCCCGTTCCAGCTTGGCGATACGGTGGGCGCGGAACTCGTCGCGGAACTCAAAGATACGGCACAGCGCCAGCGTCCACGCGGCGCCCCAGAACCGAGGGGTGGCCATGAGCGCGCGCGAACCGGACCCCTGGATGGACTTGACGGTGCGTTCCAGCAAATGGGCGGCAAACAGCAACACAATCAGCACCGCGTAAACCCACCGGAACCGAACAATGGCCCTTGTGGTCTTGCTGCGCTTGTCGGGGGCGGGTTGTCCCGTCCGCCGCTGGCGCCGAGGATGCGTACGTCCGCCAGCGACGGAGGCAGAGCGGCCGCCACCACCACCCCGCGCCGATGGCACGGAGGATCCGAGCCGTGACGCGGTCGGCATGGCCAGGGCCCGGCCAAAGGACATGGTCGAGCTGATCGGGACGGGAGTCGCAGCGTCGTCGCGGTCCGACTCGGATTCCGACTCGGACTCTTCGGTATTGGCACCAGCACCGCCATCAATCGGTTCCGCGGACGAGGTGCGGTCCTCGTCCTCGCCAGCACCACCCGTGTCGCCGCTACTCACCACCGTCATTCCGGGCGTGGTATCGGCTACCAGCACCGCGTTGACCCGCACCTCGAAAAACAGCATGCACACCAGCACCACCGAGGCCACCACCAGCTCCCAGGCGCCAAAGAGGGCATTGGACACGGACCCGGCGTCAGGCCAGCGCGCGGCCTGGGGCAGCAGGCTCACAATGGTGAACCCAAGCAGCGATGCGAGCGCTACCAGCTGGATGGCGGCCAAAATGTAGGCTGCGAGCGGCGAGAATGGCGCGGGCGCGCTCGGGTCGCACTTGGCGCTGGTAGGTAAAGGTGCAGCGGTAGCAGAGACGGTGGTCGAGCGGCTACCAGTACCTGCACCCGCACCCCCGCTTCCGCTGTTGCTGTTGCTGTTGGAGGCGATGCCTGCATCGACCAAAGCCTGCTGCTGCTCGGCCGTGACGGCATAGGCAATGGCGGCGGCGCGGGACGCGACCAGCAGCGTGATGCCGCACGACGCCAGCGTGCGCAGCACGCTCGAAATCAGCGCGCACAGCACGTCCGGGTAGTGTCCGGCGGCCGGGTCCGGGAACAGCAACGAGATGCCAAACGAGTCCAAGCACAGCGAGACCAGAAGGAGGAGTGCTGATGCGACGGCCACGTTCGAAGGCCAGCCCGGGGACGGCGAGTAGGACGACAGGTTCTCCTTCCCGGCGGCAGATTTGCGGGAGGCGCGGTGGGCGGCCGCTTTCCCGAGGGCCAGGATCAGAGCGCCGGCAAAGACGGACGAGGCGGCGATGCGGTCCACAAAGCGAGCCGGGACCGGCGTTGTGCGCTGCAGGTCCGAGGACATTTGCTTTTTTCTCTCTTTTCTTTGGTTGGTTCTGAATTGGGAAAGGCGCCATTTTCTTCGTACTCTTTAAACGAGTACCCGTACCTGTACCTGTACAGCAACCGACATATCACATGGCCACGTACCGCGAGCGGTATGTCTAAATGTATTTATCCTGTCGCCAGAATCAACGATATTGACATTGCAACACAATACAGCGTCGCCCTCTTTGAACACGTCCTGGCTGCCAAGGCTGGCAGTATCGACTTTGAGCGCCTGCGCCGCCTGTGCTATCGTGGCATCCCGGACACCAAGGGCATTCGACAGCGCTGCTGGAAACTGCTGCTCAACTACCTGCCCTCCGATCGCAGCGAATGGCCTGCCACCCTCCGCACGCGACGTGCTGCTTACCATGGCTTCGTGTGCGACTTTTGCTCGGTGCCTTCGCCACCACCACCACTAGCACCACCAAATCATTCGGTAGCCAACACTTTGGGATCGCAGTCGTCGTTGACTGACCCACCCGAAGGAGTAGTCGACAATCCGCTGGTTGGTTCATATTGCTTTTATTACTTTGCACCGCCGGTATCGAGAGTCTCTTGACTGAGTCATGGATGCATATTGTTGATTCACAACCAGGCACCGCCGCCACCACCGTCGAAGTCGCCCCCGATCCCGCCCATGTCTGCCCTTGATCACGAACTCCTCGACACCATTGACAAGGATGTGCGACGAACTCTACCTTCCATGTACGCGCGTACTGCATTCATTGGATACTTGGAGAATGCTCAACCTTTAAGTACAGGGCTTTTTTCCATAACCAAATCTTCGAGCTCCCCAACAACCCACTGCCGCCTTGCCGTACCTTCTTCCGATCTACCGACGCGTACGACAAGAATTACATGGCCGTCGAGCGGATCCTCTACATTTTCTCCAAGTTGAACCCTGGTATCGGTTACATTCAGGTATTTTCTTTTTCTTTTCTGTTAATATGGATCGACTGACTTACCCTTCTTCGCGACTTCAACAGGGCATGAACCATGGTACGTACTCGTATTTTTGCATGCGTTTTTGGATCCAGTAAACTCAGGGACAAAATTGTGCAGTCGTATTCCCGATTTTTTATCTGCTTGCCAGCGACGAGGATTTCGACAGCAAAGCCAACGCCGAGGCCGACGCATTTTATCTGTTCCACGAAGTTATGACCGATTATCGGGTAGCATTTTCTATTTTGGAGCCAAAGATGTTCTCATTTCTCATGAGGAGAGAACAATAGGACTACTTTATTGAAAACATGGACGGCGATGCAACGGGCATCAACAATGCCATGGATCGGCTTTCGCAGCGCCTTCGCACCGTGGACAAGGATGTGTGGAGGAATCTGGTACTGTCATTGTTTTCCAATTTCTGACCAGGACATTCAAAACAAATGATTTAAATGCAGGAATCGCAAGGCCTGGCACCCGCGTTCTACTCGTTCAAATGGTACACGTGCCTGTGCGCACAGGAATTCACAGTCCCCGATCTGCTGCGACTCTGGGACTCGCTGTTTGCAGACCGTGCGGCGGCTCGCAACCGCGGCGCCAGCGAAGCGCACGCGCTGCGCCGCCTGATCCACCATAACAGCCAGCTCCAACCATGGCAGACACCCACGCCTCCCGGATCAACTTTGTTATCCATGGCGGACGACGCAACTGACCCCATGAGTGGTGGTGGAGAGGTATTGCCAGTCGCCGACACGGCCGACGATCTGGTGCACGCGTCCCGGCGCGGCTCCTTCCTGGCGGACTTTGCGGCAGTGCTGGTCCTGCATCGGCGGTCGATCTTGGTCTCGGCGCCGTTCGACGACGCGCTCCTACTCCTGCAGCAACCGCCGACCGCCGAGCTCGACGCGTTGCTGGCAGACGCGTACGCGTTGATGCGCATTCCGGAGCCTGACGGAGCGGCCGCGGCGATGGCCGCGCTCACGGGCGGTGCCGCTGCTGCCAGCCGCAACTCTGGTGTGGACGTGGACGATGAGGACGACGATGCGGGCGCAAGAGCACTTGCGGCCGCGGTCCCCGGCGCCGCGTGGATGTCGGCCGCGTTCAAACGCATGAGTGGGGCCATGGCCATGGCGGGGTCCGGGACGCCCTCGACCTCGGCATCGCAGTCCGGGATCTGGGGGGACGTGGTTTCGCACGCGTCGTTGTCGCGCCAGGCCTCGTCCGAGAGTATAGGCCACGGCCGGAGCCGGAGTTTTGGGACTTGGTCCTTTGGCGGTGCTGATTCGGCCCAGGCTCCATCCGCACCTGCTGCTGCTGCTCCACCAACCGCGGCCGAAACGCCAGCACCGACCACCATCACCTCGGATGCGGCGCCCGGCGCATCGGTTCGACGGCTCATGCATCGGCAATCGCAGAGTTTTAGCGCCATGTCGGGCATGATGTGGAGCCGACTCCGTGGACCAATGCTGCAACAAGGGAATCCTGGTGGTGGTGTTCCCAGCCGATCGCACCACGACGACGAAGACGATGACGACGACCAATAGATATATAATTCTACGACAAAAAAAAAATTCATATTTTTAAACCTCGTAAGCGCTCTTCATGGCGTACATAATGTGCGACACGTCCGGATCGGGGAAGCCCTTGCCGTACACGTTCACAATTGGGTACATGATGGGCTTGGCGGGGCCCTTGCTCGGTGACTTGGACCGCGAGCGCGACCGTGCGGCGGCGGCGACAGGCGCAGCAGGGGCGGGGGCAGAAGCCTTTGGGAGAACAGCCGCGGCAGCAGCCTTGGCCGGCGACGACGACGACGACGGGGCATTATTCTTCTTGGTAGCGGCACGCTCGGCGGCTGGCTTTTTGGGAGTCGCCGCCTTGGACGAAGCACCAGATGCAGGCGCAGCAGCAGCAGCAGCAGCAACAGCAGCCGCAGCCGCAGTCGAGGTGGCATGCTTGGACGCCAGCGACGCGGCCTTGCCGTCGGGAATGGCAATAAGCACCACGGCATCGAGCGGCGACTGGGCGGCGTGGTCGCAAATAAAGTACCCGCGGCGCTCGAGCTGGATAATGTCGCCCTTGCGCAGCGCCAGCACGTTGGCGTCGGCAATCGCGTGGGTGGTGAACTCGGTCTCCGGAGTCAGCACTGACTGGAAGTCGTCGTCCTCCTCGAGCTTCTTCTTGGTGATCAGGTAGTCAAAGTCCTTGAGCACCGCCGACACCGACACGCGAGCGCCGCCAGCGGCCGGAAGCTTGCCGTCGGGACCGTGCACAGCCGCGTCCACCAGCCACGTCAGCTTCTTGCGCGTCGACTTGACGTCGCCCGCCAGGTGCAGGTGCGCGTCAGCCTTAACCACTTTGCCCGACGCGGCATCGCGGTACAGCTTGTCAATCACCACGTTTCCCCAGTCCATGAGCGTCACCTCCTCGCCATCGGCCGCGTCGGCCAGATCGGTGCTGGACAGCAGCACGTGCTTGGCAAACGCCGTGCGCTTGGTGCCCACCTCCGGGTTCTTCTTGTGCTTGGGCAGGTCCGTAAACTCCACCTGGGCGGGTCCATTGGCCAGCGCCACGGGAACCACGTCGTGGGTGTCGAGGGCCACGAGGCGCGGGGCGATCGGGTCAATCAGCTTCTTGTTGATGGCCCAGAACTTGTCCCACTCGAGCAGCAGCGTGTTGGTGGACGCGCCCTGCATCAAAATGTACTGGCGCAGCGCGTCAATGGTCATTCCGCGGCGGCGAATGCCACGGACCGTCGGGAACCGCGGGTCGTCCCATCCACCGACGTGGCCATTGTCGACGAACCACTGCAGCTTGCGCTTGGACAGCAGCGTGTACACAAAGTTGATGCGCGAAAAGTCCCAAATGTGCACCTTGCGCAGCTTGAGCTTCTTGATGACCCACTCGTACTGCGGGTTGCGGTCGCGGTACTCGTTGGTGCGCAGCGCGTGCGTCACGCCCTCGAGCGAGTCCACCACGGGGCACGCAAAGTCGTATGTCGGGTACACCTTGTACTTGGACCCGACCTTGTGGTGCGGGGTCAGGTTGGTGCGGAAAAACACCGGGTCGCGCAGCGCCTTGTTCTTGTCGTCGACCGACATTTTGGCGCGCACACAGTTGCGGAGCCCTTCCTCGCTACCCTTTTGCATCTCGCGCCAGAGACGCAAGTTCTCGTCCACCGACTGGTCGCGGCGCACCGACGCGATTCCGTGCATGCGGTTGTGGCGCATCGTCTCCTGGTCCGTGTCGTCCACGTACGCGTCGCCCTGGCGGATCAACTGGTCGCACAGCTGCAGGAGCTTCGGGAAATGGTCCGACGTGTGGGTGATCACGTCCGGCTTGATGCCCAGCAGCTGCAGGTCCTCCAAGATCGACTGCTCAAACTCCATCTTCTCCTTGTCCGGGTTAGTGTCGTCAAACCGCACAATCATCTTGCCGCCGTACTGGCGGGCGAAATGCTCGTTGAGGAGCGCGGCCTTGGCGTGGCCAATGTGGAGGTACCCGGACGGCTCGGGCGGGAACCGCGTCACCACGCCGCCCATGTGCGCTCCCGGCAGCGCAATGTCAAACGATCCTTGGTCCTTCTTGGCCTTGTTGGAGACCGACACGCGCGCGGTCCATGCCGCCAGTGCCGCCGCGGTTCCGGGTTGGTCCTCGACCGCGCGGTACCAGCGCATGAGGTGCGGAAAGGGGCTAGTCGCAGCGGTGCCAGTGGCGGCGGCCTTGGCGTAGCGCGACACAAACAGCGGCGACGCGCGCAGCTGGTGCCACAGGTACATATCGGCCAGCGACAGGTGGTACCCGACCAGGTACGACCGCATGGCCAGGAACGCGTCCACGTTGGTGAGCTTGTCCTTGAGCGCGACCGGGTCGGCGGCCGGGATCGCCTCGTCCATGAAGTTGTCGATGGTGGTGGCCTTGTCGGGCGACGGCTTGCCAAAGTGCGCCTCGTATAGATCGGCCAGGTACACGCGGCACAGGTACCGCATGATGCCCTTGGGCTTGGAGTACTTGAGGCCAATGGCCGACACTAGCAGCGCGGCGGGCGCGGTGGCGTCCTCGGTGGTGGACACGGCAATGGCTCCCGGGCGCACTTCATTGACGAGGTGGGCAAGGACCAGCGGGCCTGTGTTTGTATTTTATCTGTCAGTTTGTTTATCTGACATTGATAGTCAAAGGCCAGACCATGGGCAACGTCCTTGACGGACAGGGTCAGAGAGCATGGGGACGACGACGACGCCGCCGTCGACGTCGGTGGGGCGGCAGCTGCGGCCGGGGTCATTTTTTCGTTGATATTGGTGGTGGAGAGAAAAAAAATAGATGATCACAGACGTGATGTTGGCGCCCTCGGATGACGACGTGCGTCGTGACACCTGAGGGAGTCGCGAATTTTTTTTATTTTTTATCTCTGCGAAATTATTGACGCGTACCAAATCGAATTAATTAAATAAATGGCCACCGCACTGCAGATTCGGCCCGGCGGCCCAAAGCTCCACGATCGCATCACGCCCGATGTGCGCTACTGGTCAAAATACCGCAAGCCGACGCTCCTGAAAGAGACGGCCGCATTCGTGTCGCTACACTTTGCCGAGGCATCGCCCAACTTGCTGGCCGCGACCCTGGGCTCCAAAGTGCAAATCTACCACCCGTCGACGCACGAGGTGGCAAAAACCATCACGCGATTCTCGGACTTGGCGTTTTCGGGTAATTTGCGCTCCGACGGCAAGCTGATGGTGGCCGGCGACGAGGCCGGCGGCGTCAGTGTCTTTGAGATGGGCTCGCGCTCTGTGCTGCGTCAGTTTACGGGCCATTCCAGGTAGCTCTTTTTATTACTGCCTTCGTTTCCTTTGGTATTCCACTAACCAAAAGAATAAAGCCCGGTCCACTTGACGCGCTTCTCGCCCAACAAGACCCAGGTCATTTCGGGCTCGGACGACAACACGGTTCGCGTGTGGGACATTCCATCCAACGCCTGCATCAACGAGTTTGCGGATCACACTGTACGCAGACAACACATACTTAACGCGTCCTTCTACCATCACTGACAGCAAAATCTCAAACAGGATTATGTCCGTGCCGGCGCAACGTCGCGTGAGAACCACAACCTCATTGCCACGGGCTCGTATGACCACACGGTCAAGCTGTGGGACCTGCGCACCAACTCGGCCGTCATGACACTGGATCACGGAGCGCCAGTCGAGTCGACGCTGTTTTACCGGGGATCGAATGCCCTTGTGTCTTCTGGTACCGTTTTATTTTTGTAAGGTCCAAACCTCGACTCCATTCTAATGATTGAAGTATACAGGTGGACCGTACTTCAAGGTCTTTGACATTGTCGCGGGCGGCCGCGTGTTGCACCACGTCTCCAACCACCAAAAGACCATCATGTCGATGGCGTTTGACCACTCGGGCTCGCGGCTGCTCACGGGCTCGCTTGACCAGTCGGTCAAGATCTACAATGTGGCCACTTTCAAGGTGGTGCACACGCTCAAATACCCATCGCCGGTGCTGGCTCTTGCCGTTTCGCCCAACGACACGCATATGGCGGTGGGCATGCTGGACGGCACGTTGTCGCTGCGATCGCGCGATGTCAAGGCCACGGACGTGCGCCAGGAGGACGCGCTAGCCAAGAGCTACCGCACCGGATCGTACAAGTACTTTATGCGCGGCGAGGGGTACCAGCCGACTGCGGTATGTTTTCTTTTATTTTATCCGTGACGGCAGAGGACTGACATATGACTATAGAGCGACTTCCAAGTCGAGCGCGTGTCCCGGCCAAAAATGAACCCATACGACGTGTACCTGCGCAAGTTCGAGTATGCCAGCGCGCTGGACGTTGTGTTTGTCACTGTACGTATTTTCCATCTTCGATAAAGGAATGCCATAACTCACATCAACAAAATAAATAAGGGCCAACCCCCAATCGTGGTCGTGACCGTCTTGGAGGAACTCATGGACCGCGGCGGCCTCGAGCGCGCGGTCTCTGGCCGCACCGAAGAGTCCCTGGGCCCCTTACTGCAGTTCCTGATGCGCAACATCACGCACCCGCACTTTTCGTCCACGCTGGCCGAAGTGACGCACGTGGTGCTGGACATTTACGCGGCCGCCGCCGCGCACTCGGAGCTGCTGCAAACGCAGCTGAGCAAGATTGCCGACAAGTTGCAAGAGGAACGGCGGGTGGTTCAGGGGCTTGCCAAGCTGGTGGGCGCGGTGGACTTGCTGCTGGCGTCATCGTCCATGACCTCTGAGCTGCAGGTCACATGGAAGGAGTCGGACGAGGAGATCATTCGCCGCGTGGTCGACCAGCAGACCGAGCAGTCGCTGCGGGCCGCCGAGGAGCGCATGCGGTTGATGGACTCGCAGCGGTCGCAGGTGGACGGCGGCGGCGACGATGCCATGGACGTGGACGGACCTTCCGAAGTGGACGAGTTTGCTGTTGCCACCTCCGAGCCACAAGCTGATACCGACAACGGCATGATGGCCGAGGCAGCAGTGTCGGCGACGGCGGGCGACGACGATCGGGCCCGTGCCTCTCGCGGCAGCACTACCACTCTCGCCGGCATCGCATCGACCGACCATTCGTCGGGCGAGGGCGACGAGGACGACGACTACCACGGGCTGCTGGCGCGGATCGAGCGCGGCGAGACTCTGGACGTGTCGTTTGGCGGCGAGTGGTCGACTGAGCAGGCGCGCGATGCTGCGGCTGCGGCTGCGGCGGCCTCGGTCCCCGGATCGGCTGGCCCTGCGTCGCCCACGAGCAAGGGAAGCAGCAGTGGCACCAATGACCGGTCTGCCCTCGAACTGCCAACTGCGGCAGCAGCTGTGGCTGCGGCTCTGCGCTCGTCCTCGTCATCCGTCAACGCGACCGAGACTCCCGTTTCGGGTGATGACCAAGGTGCCTACCAAATGGCCATCAATCCGTCGGCGATCGCAGACTCTTCTTCTCGGGCGGCCGCCGCCGTTGCACCAGGAAGCGGCGTCGGCAGTGCTTCCGGCTCCAAGAAGAGCAGCGGCGGTGGTGCCAAGAAGACCAAGAAGAAGAAGCCCGCGCAAAAATAAAAGTAACAAAATCTATACTCGTCTTATTACGTTCGTTTCTTCTGCTTGAGCGCCTCAAAGAAATCGGTAATGTCTTGCTCGCCGACCGTCTTGCCCGCTTCTGCAAACGCGCGCAGATGATCCTTGAGGCTGGCGGCCAGCGTGTCCATGGCGTGCATGCCCTCGATGGCCGCGACCCGATCGACGCGGTGCAGCATCTCGATGCCCGCGTCGTACAGGGACTTGCCCGCGTCAGGGTCGTCTTCGGGCGTCCACACCGACTCGGGGGCGTGCAACCAGGGGAGCGACGTGGCTGCCCGCTGGGTGCACTCGGTGCACCGGCAGACGTGATCGCGCCAGTCCTCGGGGAGAAAGAGCCATGCAGTTGCGGCCGTGTCTAGCCGCGCGCGTTTGCGATCGGGCATGCTGTTGCCCGTGTCGTCGGTCGGAGATCGTGGACGTTTGGACCCAAGTGAAGCGGTCGGTCCCGTTAGTTGTTGTTGGGGCGACGGTGGTGGTGGCAGTGCGACGCAAATGGGCTGCTCTCGCGACGCTTCCCCGTCAACCTGCAGCACGGACAGTGCGGCGAGGGGTTCGAGATGGAGCTGTGCATCAAATGGTTTGCATTTTTGCAATGCAAAGAAAAAAAAGGGTCGTACCGAGGTGACGCATGCGCGGCAAATCAGGTCGTCGTACGTATCCTTCTCGGGCAGTGTGCCGTCCTGCCAATACAAAAGAGTGAGTAACAACACAAAAAGAAAGAAAACAAGAAAAACAAACCAAAGAAATACATCGATCGTGGAACCAGTCCTGGCAGGCGATGCACTGCAGCATGGTGCCCGTCTCGGTCGCAGGGTCATAGCGTGAGTCACACACGCAGTACCGGGCGGAAAAATTGTGGTTGTAACGGTTGTCGTGGTTGACTTCGCGCTGGACGACATGATGATCGTGGTCGTGAGTCGTGAGAGCGCATGGGGACATGCGCGGCGTGCCGCAGTCGCAGCGAAAGGCGCGCTTGACAAAGAGCTCCTCGACCTCGTGGTTGGTGTGGCATTCAATCACGCACGCATAGCACACGCCCGTGGGCTGGCGGAGGTCGCTGCCACCATCGCCGGTATGTAGCGGGTTGCACGTCAGGCAGACAAAGACATTCTGGTTCAGGTGGCCGAGGTCGTACGAGCACTTGTCCGTGCGGAATGCGTACTTGGCGGCCGCTTCCGACTCGAGCTCGAGCTCTCGCGCCAACATGTCCTCGGCGGTCACCGTTCCATTATTAATGTCGGTCATATAATAATTCAAGAAAAAGGCGTCTTTATTGTGGTTTTTAAAAAAACCGGTAGAAGAGAAAGGAAAAAAAATAATTACAGGGGCCGGACAGGGATGGTGGTGGTCGTGAAGAGGGGGAAAAAAATTACTGCTTAGTGGTCGACGTGTACTTGGCCACGGCCTTGGTGCCCTCCGAGACGGCATGCTTGGCCAGCTCACCGGGGAGCAAGAGGCGGACGGCGGTCTGAATTTCGCGCGACGAGATGGTCGACTTCTTGTTGTAAGCCGACAGCTTGGACGCCTCCTCGGCAATGCGCTCGAAGATATCGCGCACAAACGAGTCCATGATCGACATGGCCTTGTTGGACACGCCCACGTCGGGGTGGACCTGCTTGAGGACCTTGTAAATGTACGTGTTGAACGTCTCCTTGCGCGACACCTTACGCTTTCCGGCCTTCTTCTCGCCGGCGGGCGCGGACGACTTGACGGGGGCTGTTGGTTTTAAGGGCGATCGAGTCAGTATTAATTTATTTAATTAATTTAGAAAATTATTGTATGCGCACCCTTGCCCGCGGGCTTCTTGGTGGCAACGGCTTCGGTGGACTTGGGGGGCATCGTGGTGGTGATAAAAGTGGTGGGGGGTGGTGGTTGGGTGGTCGAGAAAAATAGAACCGATGTGGTGGATGGCGAAAGAGAAAAGAGGTTGGGTTGAGCGTGGTGCTCAGCAGCCTTTATCAATTTTTTTGTGCTGAACAAGACACGCAAACAGTGAAATTTCGGCAGAGTCCGAGAAAATGCGAAATTTCGGTAGAGTCCGAGAAAAAACGCAAGAAAAAGTTCAGTCAGGTGACTGAACTTAGGGTCAGGTGACTGAACTTTCAAAACGCGATTTTCTCGGACTCTGCCGAAATTTCGTGAAACCTGAACATACGGCACACGAGTTCAGAGTTCATAACGCAGCTCAAGTCCCCGTCGCTCTCTCCCAAATCATCGAATCATACCACCTCTTTTAACGCTCGCTTTTTGTTCTCGAAGCGACCACCACCCACCAACCACCACCACCCACCACCTACCCCCCCCCCACCCACTCTTAAACCAAAATGGCCGGCAAAGGAGGCAAGAAGACCGTCGAGGCCGTCAAGACCGGCAAGTCGCGCTCGGCCAAGGCCGGCCTGCAGTTCCCCGTGGGCCGCATCCACCGTCTGCTGCGCAAGGGCAACTACGCCACCCGCATTGGTGCCGGCGCGCCCGTGTACCTGGCCGCCGTGCTCGAGTACCTGTCGGCCGAGATTCTCGAGCTGGCCGGCAACGCTGCCCGCGACAACAAGAAGACGCGCGTGATCCCCCGCCACCTCCAGCTTGCCATCCGCAACGACGAGGAGCTCAACAAGCTGCTCGGCAACGTCACGATCGCCCAGGGCGGTGTCATCCCGACCATCAACCCCGCGCTCCTGCCCCCCTCCAAGAAGGGTGAGAAGGGCTCGCAGTCGGACAACGAGTAATTTTTTTTGTGTTCCATATTTCCCCCGTCCTCGTACCCGTCGTCGCCGTCCTGTTTTTTTTTTTTCTTCTCTTTATCCCGGTTTTTTTAAAAACCACAATATACGGCTCAGGAGAGGTGATGGTGTTTTAGGAGAAATAAAATCTCATTCTTGCGAATTATATGCCGTTTTCCGATATTTACCACTCTTTCCAGAAAAAGACCTCATATTTCCCAGTGAAATCCGACATGTGGTGACATGTCGGTTGGACCCGTTTCCTCATGAAATCGCACATCCAAAACCGTCAGAAAACCGGCCAACCTCGCAATTCTGAGTATCCCTGATCCCGTTTCCAGCAGAAACCGCATTCCATTTCCATCCAAAATCCAGCCAAAGCTGAACCCAATTCCTATTCATCATATAAAACTTTCTTAAATTCACTCTTACCCCAAATACACACGCTCAATCAGATCCAAAACCCGCTCGACCTTGATCGCACACGAAAGAACCTATACAAAAGAAATAAACATGTTATGCTCGAGACTGAATGTCAAATAAACCAGAAAAGGCCACACCCGCAGCAAGCTTCTCGACTGCACCTGATGCACTTGACTGGACCCGACACGGCAAACATAAAGAAAAACAAGAGGCAGAATGAGACAACGCTCAAGCCGTTTGGGTGTTGACAAATAAAAGGCCGCGCACACAAAAGAAACAAGACGAAGAGTAAAAGTAAATAATATGGATG
>MU624761.1:0-25368 GCA_025349905.2 Blastocladiella britannica
AAGCGGTCGCGATCGCCGATATAGTGCGCGCGAACCTGTCGGTGGGTGGATGCAACACGCTGGCCGGCATTCTGGCCGACTTTGAGACCGGCGAGGGGGCTGGCCAGCCTGTGCCTGCCGCGCGCGCGGGTGTTTACGAACCTCGGGCGCATCGGCGCCGGTACCAGCTCTGCCGCCCAGTGGAACGATGCGGCTCGGTTCTTGAACTGGGGGCCGACCCGATGCCACAGTGTTTTTGTAAAGGTGTTTGGCTACGCTGGCCCCATCGCTGCGGCGTTGCAGGGCCCGGTATTGGCATAGTAAATATACCCTCTTTCGGTCATTTTTGTTCTTGGATTTTGTTTTTCTTGCTTTTTCTTAGAGCGATCGCGACAAATTCTGGCTCTGGCCGGCGTGCTGTGATACACAAGCGAGAGAGCCAATTGGTAAAATACATTTGATTGCATTGGAAAAAAAGTCTCAATAAGTCATTCCGCGCACTGTAACACCTCCCATGATTTCTGGAGCTTGGTGTCCGCGAGCACCGGCACCAGGATACGGAGTCATAAGTTGCATTGGTGCACATGTGATCCAGGAGACGGGTCACAGGCAGGTCCATCTCGAGATCGGGCAGCACCGCGTCTGCCAACCACGTTGCCGTTTCATGTTGGTTTCCATCAAGCGCATAATTAAGCAAATATCTCCAGAATCAAACTTTGAGCGCAATTCGCGATGGCCGTACCACCACAGCAACATCACTTGGCAGTCGCTCCTGATCGCCTTGGCAACACAATCGCGAGTGGTCTTCCTCGGTTTGTTTTCACTATCCACAAAGTAGTGAGCTAGAAGCTCGTCCAGATCTGCGATTCGGCCCTGGTCCCAAGCTTTCAAAAATGCAGGTGAAGAGTCAAATTCGATAAGCTTTGACCACATATGCTCTATCAACCACGAAAGCAATCTGAGGTCCGACGAGCAAGATATCTCAAGTGATCAAATAAAAGGACAACAGCTCGTGCCTTGCGATTCCGCTGACGACGGAATCGAAGGTCCAAGAACGCCTGCAATTCCCAGGTGTATCTTCATTGTTCCAAGTCCATTCCAATGGCGGCAGATGAAGGGTGGGGTTGCTATCGTAGCGCGCAAGCCATTATGGCAACGCGTCCTTGAGCGTCGCGTATGTGATAACAATCACGTCCGGGGCTACGAATGAAAGGGACTCAATTGAGCCGCTGCCGGTGGCACGCAACGACGAAGACATGCGCCAGATCCAGTCCAGCGTGTCCGCACGACCCTGCGCGCTTGCCGTGAACAAAAGGGTGTCCACTACTGGGGAAAGCAATCCGTGTTCAACGTGTCGCTGCCATCACCAGTCAAGTACAGAAGGATCAAACAGATCGGGGTCTTCAAATATATTTTCATGGGATAGGTTCATCGAGACAGGCGGCAAGAGTTGACTGTCTGCCATGGCAGCCTATGCCTCGAGCAGATCAACACGACCTTTAGTGCCAAGCATAACCAGATCCTCGAGATTGAAGGGGCGCAGTCCACTGTGAGCCTCGTCGTCATCCGCATCACTGTCCTCCTTGCTGTCCCAGTTTCACCAAGCGTTCCAGTGCATTGTCTGGATGGAGAGCAAAGCCCGTTCTTGGTGGCGCGATCGCGCCACCATTGGCATATGGCCAGCTGCATCGGACGATCGTCGATGTTGGTAGGCAGTTTCGAACGTGCAATTGGAGTTGGGATGTGTTGCACAACTTGCCGAGCGGTACGGCCCGTAAAGGCGTGATGGACGGCTGCAACAGACTTGAACGGGAGGCCAAGTTGTGTGTGTTTCTGCCACCACCAGTCGAGCGTGTCCACGTCCCGGGCGCCGTCAATGGCCGTGGCCGTGGCCGTGGAAGGGAATTTGATGGGTGGCAGGTGGAGCTGGTCGCAGTGTAGCTGCCACAGGCGGTCTAGCACAGGCACGCCAATGCGAGAGGCAGCGTCGACCATGTCGGACGTCACCACCAGCGGAAAGTTGTTGTTGTTGTTGGTGCAGTGCTCGCGCAGCGAATCGAACGAGTCAATTTGCCTGCGACGAATGGCAGACGCCAACAGCACGCCTGCGTCGTCCAGCGCGAGCTCCTGTGGCGTAAAGGACCAGAACCAGACTTGGAGTAGGAGCGCGCTCGGCGCGGAGCCAAATTCAAAGGCCGAAAGGGAGCGGAGGAGACGGCGCACAAAGCCCGGAGTCTTGGTAGGGTGGACCATCATCAGGCACGCGGACCATTCATCGGGGCAGGACTTTTGCGCTTTCGTACCACCAATGAGGTGGCAAAATATGCGGTCTAGTACCGGATTGGGGACAACGTTCGTGGCTGTTTATACCATCCGAAGAGCTTTGGTTGCGGGCTCCACAAACGAAAGTACTGGATGCACCTCGGAGGCAGCAAGGGAGCACATGCCACATGCGGCACGATATCCAAGGGTCTGGCGCAGGAAGATGGCGCGAGTGTTGCTGTCGCTCGAGACAATTTTTTTGTGTATGTGTCCGCGAGCAACAAATGGCGTATAAAACTGGTCGCCTCTCTCTCTATAATGCACAATCCAAAGCATATGAACACGATCACGATCCCTTTTGCCGAGCTGCGTCGAACTGGGCGGCAATGGCGCTTACAGCATCGCTATGGTGGTCACATTATGAAATGCTTTACCGACTATCTTGTCCGCACGAACCCAGCCAATCAAGCGACTGTGATCGCCGACTTGACCGCGCGCGTGGTACTGATGAAGAGAGAGTCACCAATGCAAGTCCTGCTGCGCGCCGGAGATCACAATGAAGAATTCTGCTGGATCGCGTCTCAGTTACCCAACTCGGGCCTGATGCGCTCGATTAAGGTCGCCATTGCTACTGAGATGGACGTGTTGGCGGCGATGCCCGATCGAGCACTGGACTTGGCCCTTGATCTTCCCCGGGCCCAGATGCGTACAGCTTTCGCGGAAGTGTGCCGGCTCATGGCCAATCCGCCCAACTGCCAACAAGAGGTGCTGGTTCGGCTCGAGGCGTTCCTCACGTATCAGCTGCGTGTGCTGGAGGAGACAGAGGGTTTGGGAACAGTGATCGATATTGAGCACGAGGACGACGACGATGACGAAGGGGCGATCATTCCTGCAACCCCTGCCATGGTGCCTACGATTTACCATTTTTTATTGTTGGGATCCCACCGTGCTGACTTCATTTGCTTTGGCAATAAGAAAGGGGATCAGGAGACGGAGGAGGTGCCTCTTTTCTATACTCATGCCATTGGACCCTGATCATTGTGCTCACCTCGTTCGTATTGTTCCGACTAGGAGGAAAATATTCCAGAGCTTGAAGTGATACGATTGTCTGAGGTACAACCATTCAAAAAGAAAGGGAAGTTATGTACTCATAGGCGACACATTGGATAGATCGCACCGACGGAACTGGGCGATCTCGAGCTTTGGAATATGCTGTACAGCGTTGCCAGCGGCGCCCTGTCCAAGGTGACCACTTCCAAAAAGCCAATCACCAAACGCGGCATTGCAGTTCTTAACCTGGCCATGTCGTGTCCAAACCAAAAGCTCGAGTGCCTCGAGCTCGACAGGACCGGTCTAGACATCGCGGGCGCTCGTGCGCTTGCATCCTACCTGCCCTCGATGCTGGCCAGGCTGAATCTCGATGGCAACCAAATTGGTGACGACGGCGCTGCTGACATTGTTGCGAACTTGCCATCCACGATCCAACTGCTCTGGCTGGACGGCAACGGGATCAGTGACGCCGGAGCCATTGCGATCGCGCCACGGTTGCCGGCATCTCTGCGCTCCCTGACACTGAATGGGAACCAGATTGGTGACCCGGGAGTCCGCGCTCTGGCCTCCTGGTTGCCGCGGTCTCTCGACACGTTGTTTCTTAATGCGAACCGCATTGGTGACCTTGGCGCCAAAGTGCTCGCAGCCCGAATGCCACCGAGATTGACTCGGCTGTCCCTCAGCGGCAACCAGATTGGCGGCAGCGGCATTTCTGCCATTGTTTCCAGCTTGCCAAAGAGCGTTGCTCAGCTTTGGCTGAAAGACAATCCCTACGGCCCGATCGGGACATTGGCAATCCTCGGTTCTTGGTTTGCGACGTCTGCCAAGATATATTGGTGATGGCACCTCACAGATGGAGACAAATGCAATAAAAAAATGGAAAAATCTAATTGAGGACACCACCGCCAGACCCAGTCTCAAACGCCGACGCCGACGACGCTGATACCGACGCCCCCGCCACACCGCCGCCCAGCGACCGTGGCAGAGGCAGTGGCCCCTGGTCAGAGACGCGCGCCAGCCCGCGCATCAGCGACGCAATCCGCGGCGACTCGCCCGCCTCGCCCATCTGAACTCGCGCCAGCGCCGGTCCGCTTTGCAGCACCGAAGACGTGTGGTGGGCCAAGTACGATGCCGCTGATCCATACTGGTGGTGAAGAGGAGGAGCGATGGTCGCCTCAAGGGGCTGCTGCGCCACCCGGTGCAGGTGCATTTGTGCCGCGTGTGGAGTCGGAAGGCTGGAATACGCGTGAGGGTAGGCGGCAGTGTTGTCGTGGGGCGGGCTTTCGTGATGCGGAGGATGAGGGTGATGAGGATGATGAGAAAGAGGGTGATGATGATACTGCTGCTGCTCGAGGGGTAGTCGCTCTTGGGATAGTCGTTGGTGCTGCTGTAGTTGCGGATAGGGTCCAGGCTCTGCTGCTGGCGCATAGGACGCCCCATTTTTTGACGCATATGACGCTGCTGTTGCTGGGGGCTGGTGGTGTTGCTGAGCAGCTGGATAGAACGGCGCTGGGTAAGGCGATTCTCCCACAGCTTCCGCGGCAGTCTGGGCAGGCAACGTTGCCACTGCAGCACTGTGACGCATCATACCGCCTGACCCGGGTAGTGAAAAGCCGTCCGTGGTGGACTCGGAAGCGCTAGAAGCAGCAGCGGTAGCAGGAGGCTGACGTCTGGCCACCTCCGCCGACACGGTAGTGCCGTCAATCCCGACCCCCGCCAGCATCTCAAGCATCGTTGCTCGCTCAAGCGACAGCTGCGCAACCTCGTCCACGAGCTTGCGCATGTACTCGATAGTATAGTCCAGGGTGTTGGCCTTGGAAAGCAGCGAGCCCTTGTGTACCGAGTACGGGATCATGGTGGACAGCAGCTGGATGGCGTTATTGATGTGCTCTGCGATCCCAAGGTGTGGTTGGTTTGAATATGAGACTTTGCTTTGCGAATGAAAATCGAATGAACATACCACGACGACGGCGTTCGATGTTGTTGTGCGTCGCACGGCGATGGGCAACCACGTCAACGCTCTCTTCCTCCGGGGGAGCCGCACTGTGCATTACAATAAGATCAATTCCGTCCATAAAATAAAATGAAATAAACGCACTTGAGAATATTGACGCCGGACACAAAGTACTCGGGTTTCTCGGTCTTGCGGGGACGGCCGCGCTTGCGCTTAAGCGGCGGGCGGTTGTCGTCGCCCTCGGGAGGCGGCGATTGCAGAGTCACAATCTGCACACCGGCCGGGAGCACGTCGTCGCCGGCGCGAGTGGTGTTGTACGAGTACGAAGCGTCCATGGGCGACCCGTGGCGCGAGGAAACGGTTGTCAAATGCTGCTCGGCGGGCATCTTTTTTCTCTCTTTGTGCTGGATGGAGAGAACCGACTGCTGAAACGCATTTCCACCAGCACGTGGAAAAAGTAAATCGCACGTGGGGCTTATGCGAAATTAATTGGGCAGGGTCGCGTCGTCACTGCCAGGTTTATTTTCGGGCACGCTTTGGCTTTGCAGGATTCAAGGTTCCGGGGGCAGAGGATGAGGAGGGCGAATCCACGGCACTGCGCTTGCGCTTAGTGGCGGCAGGTACCGCGGCAATAACCGGCGAATCTGCGCGCTTCCCATCATTGTCGTACTCTTCGTCCTCGGGCACCGCAGCCGGATCCAAACCCGCCTGGATCATCTTGACCGCAAGCTCAAATAGGTAGTCGTAGCACTCGGCCATGGACTTGGCCTTTTCCCACGACTCGCCCCACACGTACACGCCGTGCCGCCGCACCAGGACCGCGTTCGTCTCTGGGAATGCCAGCATAGCCTAACCAACCAATTTTCACTGAAAACTGGATCCAAACTAAATGAAAAACATAAGTACAAACCTGCTCCATGCGACCCTGCAAATCCTCCTCCTCGGGCGTGTTCTCAATAATGGGAATGCGCAGCCGCTCATAGTACCGGAAATTGGTGGACGACGACCCGCGGCGAATGCCCTTGATCATTTCCTGGTGCGTGACCTCAAACACGCTGCCCTTGGTCAGCAGCGTGATCATGACCGCGGCCTGCGAGTGGGTGTGAATGCACGCGCCAGCGTTGCGCAGCTCGTACGCGTTGAAAAACAGAGGCGTGCACGCGGACTGCTTCAGGGCCGCGCCGCGTGCCGATGTCGGGTGAACAACAACGGCACGCGTAGTGCGGTCCAGGACAAACATATCGGACGGCTGCAGACGCTCCTTTTGCACGCCCGACGGCGCAATGTACACGCGGTCCTTTTCGCGAATGGACATGCCGCCGCCTGTTTGATGCATTTGTTGAGTAATGGAAAGGTTAAGTGCATTTGTTGCAGCGGTACCAGTGCCACTGACCCAACCGAGCGTGTAAAACTGCTTGCAAAGCGCGGGAATGAGCTGCTCGGCCGCCTCGCTCTCTTCGCGCGGAGCATAGCTGTCGTCAATCGCGTTGGTGCTACCGTTCGTCGTGGTTGTCGTTGTAGTCGTCTCCACCACTGACGCGCCTGTTGTCGGCGTTGCCACTGATGTTGTTGTGAGGTTGCCGTTACTGTTCTTTTTTTTCTTGGCCATTTTTTATGTTTTCGTAATAGCTCCAAAGAGGACTGTGGAGAAATGAAGCGATGCAATAGTATTGTATAAAAGTATGCGGACAGCGACAACAACAACAACAGAAAAGCTTACTCGCCGCTCCAGTACCGATCCCAGCGGGTGTACGTCGCGCGGCGTGGAAGCGAGTCCATTGACAGCGGCCGGCCAAGGTGATCCACCGGCGTCATCAATGCCGCCGGCTGCATCATCAATGGGGGCGGCGGGAGTGGCGACGACGAACCGTCAGCACCATGGAGAGCAAAAGCGACTCCCGTCCCGTACATGACCCCACTATACCGGTCCATGCTGCCGCTCTCATTGTAGCTGGGGTTGCCGCCACCGCCGTACAGAGCATGGTCGGGCGGGCCGAGCTGGACGTGAGCCGCGAACCCCGCACCGGTCGGCGATGCGGCGCGCTCTTCCTCGGCAATGCTAGCGAGCGTGCGGACCGTCCCGACCCGCGACAAGGACAGGATGATGGCGCTTCCGTGCCCGGACCGCGGAAGGGACGTTCCCCCAGGTCCCGCATTGCCAAAGGACGCCAGGGACGATCCCGCATCGGGCGACGGCGGCGAGTAATGAAGCGATTGCTGCATCGGCTGCAGCGAACCGTCCGGAGCGGCCTGCATGGAAGGTTGGCCGGTGTATGCCGTCATGGGTGCCGCCGAGACCGACGGCGGGGGGTACGCGATCATTCCACTCTTGCGCCGGAACCACTGCACCCACCCCGGTGACTGCTGCTGTTGCTCAGGGGTCAAGTGATGTGCGCTGCCGTGGTACATGACCGGCGGTGCTGTAGAGACGTACGCCGCCACGTCAGTCGGGCACCCTCGTATATCGACAGCAAAGCTGCGCACCGATCCGTCGCGGCTGCTTGAGGGAGAAGAACCCATGGTCGGCGTCATCATGTGCAGCCCCGGGTGCCAGTCGTGCATGTGTGTCGGGGCGTGCATGGACGGCGAGTGCACGACGGTGACGGCGGTGGCCGCCCTGGTCAGCGACGAATGGGAGCGCTGCATCGACCCGCCGCCGCCATTGCGACCATTGCTCATCATGTGATGGTGCGGGATCATGTGGTTCGTAGTCCGCAGGCTGTCGGGCAAGTACCACACGTTCCGACGACCGCCTAGTGACCCTGATCGTCGCGATCGTGCCACGAAGAACATGACGCCAACGACGATGAATGCGGTCTGGTTTATACAGCTCGTTAGTACATGTTCAACTGCCAGGAACGTGTGGGATACAAGAAAAAAGAAAACGTACAAATCCAATGCCAAGGATCAGCAGACTGTTGTGAACGGGAGGCGACTTTCCAGCAGCCGAGTTGGGCATAGCGGCAGAGCCCTCAGCATCCTGAGTCGGGGTTGCAACGGTTGGGGACCCGGCGGTAACCGATGGAGCTGCAGCCGGCATCCCTGCAGTGGCCAACATTGGACCTGATGATGACGAAGTCGATGCAGCCAGAAGGCTCGTCATGCCAGTCGAGGTGATTGGAAATGTCGTTGAGGACAGTGCATTCACACTGCTGGTGGCGGTACTCACTGCCAGAATCGGATCCGCTACAGTCACACTCACGGGAGGAATCGTCGCGCTGCTGCTGGCCACAGGCAGCGGATCCACGGTTGACGCGGTTGGCAGGGCCACTTCTGGAGAGATCGAGGGAATGGCGGCAGTGGCCACTGCTGCTGGCAGCGGAGATGAGCTCATCGTGGTGGCAGCACCGCTCTTGCTGGTTGCGGTGGTTGTAGAAAGTGCAGTCGTTGTCAAAAGTGCGGTCGGTCCAGGCAGCGAAATCGATGGAAGAGAGAGAGGAGACAAGGACAAGAGAGAGGAAGAAGTGGAAATGATGGGAAGAGGCATGGGAAAGTGTGGGATCGCCCCCCTCTGTCGAGGTTGTGGATGTATGGATAAAATAATCAAGTACAGCAGGTGCAGAAGTCGTTATTTATGTCATATTCAATGGCGATAAAGGGAAGGAGGTCGGCCAGTCAAGGCAAGAGAAAAAAGAAGATAGAGGGTTGGGAAAAAAAGTCGTGATAATTGGGAAGTAAAATTATAGTATATTATTTCGTCAACGTCAACAACCGCCAGTGTTTTAGTGGAGACGGCCCTGGCACGCCTTGAGCATGTCAAAGTAGTAGTTGCAGGTGGAGGGCTCGCTGTTGGTCTCCATGCACTTCATGTACGCCTTGAGGTCAGCCTCGCACAGACCGCCGGCATTCTGGGCCGACGACTGCTGCGAGTAGTACATGGGCTGCGCCTGCTCAACGGGAGCGGCCGGGGCCGGTGCGGGGGCCGAGGAGCCGCCGCCAAACATGGAGGTGAGGCCGGCGCCGAGAGTGTGTCCCTGTGCATTTCACATGTATGTCAATATGGAGGACTCACACACCATTTCAATACTTAAAAAATAACACGTACAACAGCAGATCCGACGGCAACACCGGCAGCGGTGGTGGCCATCTGGGCAAACATGCTGGGCTGCTGGGGCGCAGCGGCCATGGGAGGCGCGTGCGTCGGGTGCAGGGCAGCGGGAGCCGGCGCGTGGTGCATGGGCGCGGCGGCGGTGGTAGCCGGGCGCGAGGGCGCAGCGGTACGGACGGGGGCGGCAGCGGAGCCACGAGCTTTGCGGGCCATTTTTTTTAAAGATATTTTACAATAGCTAAGTTTTTGTATTGTCAGTTTTGGCTACTGTGGGGACACCGAGGCCTTAAATGCCGTACCGAGAGTCGACTGTGTATGGGTGAGCAGCCAAACCGAAAGAGATGTCAGCGCGGTTGACGTGGAAAAATGCATCGAGCTGATCCAAAAATTCCTCAACATTCGGCGAAGTCATCACACGCTCTTTCAAGGAAGCCGCCAAAAAAATTCAAAGTCAGAATGTCGTCCTCGCCCCCAAAACCCTGGGAAACTGCTGGCGGAGGAGGTGCCGCCGCCGCACCGGCAACCTCCATGGCCGCGCCTATGGCCGCATCGTCCATGGCATCGGAACCCCCTGCAGTCCCCGCCCGCCCTTCCGCCTTGGCCGGTGCTGGTGCAGCCTACGGAGCTGCTGGGACCGCGGCGACCGGATATGGGTCGACGCCTTACTCGCGCTATGGTAACACCGGCACGTACGGCACTGGCGGCTACTCGTCGTACTCGTCCGGCTACGGCGCTTCCGGATACGGCACTTCCGGGTATGGCGCCTCCAGCTATGGGACCGGCATGTACGGCTCCTCTGGCTATGGTTCCGGCGGCATGTACGGCTCCTCTGGCTACGGCGCCGGCGGTATGTACGGCGGCGGCGGCATGGGCATGTACGGCCGGCCCGGGTTTGGTGGCGCCATGGGTCCCGGTGCCGGTGGACCGAACGCGCTGCAGTCGTCGACACAGGCGGCCTTTGACCTGCTCAACTCGTTCGTGCAGTCGTTTGGGTCGTTTGCCGGGATGCTGGACTCGACGCTGCACGCCACCTTCCAGTCGTTCCATGCCATGATGGCCGTCGCGGACCAGGTCGGGTCGTTGCGAGCCACGCTGGGCCAAGTGTTTTCGATCATGTGGCTGCTGCGCCGGCTTCGGTCCTGGATCCGAGGTAAAGTCACGGGCCAGCCCGCGTCCGATTTCGCGGCCGAGTTTACCGACCGTCCACCAGCTGGGCACCCATCTCATGCTGCCGCTCCCGGAAGTGGCCGCCCGCCCATCAAGAAAAAGCCGATCGTGATCTTCATTGCGCTGGTGTTTGGGTTCCCGTACCTGCTCAGTAAGCTGGTGACGTTCCTGGCGGCGCGTCTGGCCGAGCAGCAGCAGCAGAAGCAAAAGACCATCAAGTTCGACCCGGCCAACATTGAGCTGGTGCGCGCGCTGCACGACTACGTGGCCACAACACCCGAGGAGCTCTCGCTCAAGCGCGGGGACGTGGTGGCGGTGCTGGAGAAGCCCGTGGACCCGTCCGGAGCCGTCAGCCCGTGGTGGCGGGGCAAGCTCGAGAAGGGCCCGATCGGGTTCTTCCCCAGCAACTATGTCGAGATCATTCGCAAGGCTACCGCTCCGGCGCCAGTACCAGCACCAGCGCCTCCTGGTGCTGCTGCTGGTGGTGCTCTGGGCATGGACATGATGAGCGAGTTTGGCGGCGCGGCCGGGGGCGGCGATATGCCGTTTTGAGGTGCGCCGTGGTCGGCTGGCCCAATGTGAGATGTGAGTGATGCCGGATGGACGAGATCGGGCAAATCCGCGAATCAAAACAATTTTTTTTTTCTCTCTCATCTCTCTGTCGCTCTACATATTGTACTGTACTAGTTACCAGCGGCTCTCCCGTCCAACCAGTTATTTAAAAGAAATACAGCATAACATAATGTACTCGACCACCGCCACCGCCCTCCGCTCGTCGCTCCGCGCGCCCGTGCTCGCCGCCGCCGTCCAGCAGCGCGCCACCATGGCCACGGCCGCCGCTGCCGGGCCGCAGCTCAAGAAGTTTGAGATCTACCGGTGGGACCCTGCCACACCCGCGGCAAAGCCCAAGCTGCAGACGTACGAGGTGGACATCAACAGCTGTGGGCCGATGGTCCTGGACGCGCTCATCAAGATCAAGAACGAGGTGGACCCGACGCTGACGTTCCGCCGGTCGTGCCGCGAGGGTATCTGCGGGTCGTGCGCCATGAACATTGGCGGCGGGAACACGCTTGCGTGCATTGCCAAGATCCCGCGCACGTCCGAGTCGCTCAAGGTGTACCCGCTGCCGCACATGTACGTGGTCAAGGACCTGGTCCCGGACCTGTCGCACTTTTACACCCAGTACAAGTCGATCGAGCCGTTCCTGAAGCAGAAACCGGGGATGGCCAACAAGGCCGTGGGGATTGACGGCAAGCCGGCCGAGAACTTGCAGTCGATTGCCGACCGTGCCAAGCTTGTATGTTTATTATTATCTGTATTGTTTATGATTTCTATATATCTAACCCAAATCAAACAGGACGGCCTCTACGAGTGCATTCTGTGCGCGTGCTGCTCGACCTCTTGCCCGTCATACTGGTGGAACCAGGATGGTATGTTTTCATTTCCTCACTTTGGACTTAACGAATCTTCACTGACGAAAAATAAAATACAAAGTGTACCTCGGCCCCGCCGTGCTCATGCAGGCTTACCGCTGGATCATTGACTCGCGCGACCACTACCGCACCGAGCGTCTGGCGGCGCTCCAAGGCCCGTTCTCGGTGTTCCGCTGCCACACCATCATGAACTGCACGCGCACCTGCCCCAAGGGCCTCAACCCCGGCCGCGCCATTGCCAACATCAAGAAGATGATGACCACCGACTGATTTTGCCTTGTCGTTTTCGTTTTCTTTGAACGTGGAGCCTCTTTCTTTTTTTTCTTTTCTTGTTTCGATCTCTCTCTACTCCCCAATCTGCTCCGCCTTCTTCGCGGCGGCAGAAGAAGGCGAGGCGCGCTTTCTCTTAAAAATGGTAAAAATATAATGTGGAAGTTAGCTCTCTCTTTGCCCAAGTCCATTGATCTAAAATTTTGAAATGATGCAGGCTACTAAACGCTTTGGTGCTCTTCGCGCGACACTGACCCGTGCCATGTCGGCGACAGCGGCATCGGTGGCCGATCCGATCTTTACCACGCCGCGGCCCATCACCAGCCCGGTACAACGGATGATTTTCATGGATCTAATTGTTTAAGCTCACTTTCATTCCATTCAGCTCGTGGCTGGGTTTCCAGGCGCTGTCGGCAATACGCCTCTGGTACGACAACGCACAGTGGCCTTATATGGAGAAATTAACACCACCAAAAATTAACAGATCCGCCTCAAGTCCGTGTCCGAGGCCACCGGATGCAATATCCTAGGTAAGGCCGAGTTCATGAACCCAGGCGGCTCGGTCAAGGACCGTGCGGCGCTGTGGTTGGTCCAGGATGCCGAGAACCGCGGTCTGGTGGGTCCCGGCGGCACAATTGTTGAAGGTACCTCCTCCAACTATCCCCAACAAAAATGGCAACTGATTTGAAAAAAATATGAATGAATAGGAACGGCCGGTAATACCGGGATCGGCCTTGCGCACGTGGCGGCCGCGCGCGGGTACAAGTGCGTGATCTACATGCCCAACAACCAAGCGCAGGAAAAGATCGACACGTTGCGCATGCTTGGCGCCGACGTGCGCCCGGTGCCCGTGGCCCCATTCGCCGATCCCAATAACTACAACCACCAGGCGCGCCGGCACGCCGAGTCGCTGCCCAATGCGGTGTGGACCAACCAGTTCGACTCGGTCGCCAACACCCGCGCCCACATCGAGTCCACGGGACCCGAGCTGGTGAAACAGGTCGCGGACGCTGGGCTAACACTGGACGCGTTCACGTGCGGCACGGGAACTGGCGGGACACTTGCGGGCGTGGCGCTGCACTTGAAGGGGGCGGTACCGGGCGCAATGGTCGTGCTGGCAGATCCGCCCGGGTCGGTGCTGTTCCGGTACATTCAGCGCGGTGAGCTGGAGCGCGAGGGCAATGGGTCCATTACCGAGGGGATCGGACAGGGCCGCGTCACGGCCAACTTGCAGTCGGCGCTGGACGCTGGCGCCATTTCGTCGGCGATCCACTGTCCCGATGAGGCCACGGTGACCATGGTTCGTTTCGTTTTTTTTTCTTTCAAGTTTTCTGCATGAGCTCATCCTTTCAATAAAATAGATCTTCCGGTTGCTCAAGGACGACGGTATCCCACTGGGAGCGTCGTCGGCCATGAACGTGGCGGCGGCAGTGCAAGTCGCGCGCCAGCTCGGGCCCGGGCACACCGTGGCGACGATCCTGTGCGACGGTGCGCAGCGGTACGCGTCGCGGCTGTTTGATCGCGAGTGGCTCAAGTCCAAGGGCCTTCTGGGTGCTGTTCCCGAGGACTGTCTGTCATACCTCAAGTAATAAACGATGTGATCCTTTTTTTACATTCTTGTTTTACTTGCCCATCGCAAACGCCATGGCCCGGCGCTTGGCCGCGTCCCAGGCGTTGAACCGGTTGAGCCCAAATGACCGGGTCCAGGCAACAGCGGCATTTTCGGTGGCAAACAGGTGGTGCAGGCCGTCGCACGCCGTCAACATGGCCGCGTTAGCCGCATACCGCTCGGCCGGGTAAGCGTCCAGCGCATGCGGGTGGCCGACATCTAAACCCGACTGGGCGGCAGCGGAGATGGTGCGGGCAAGCGACTCGGCGTCCGAGAGACCCAGGTTGAGGCCTTGGCCGGCAAGCGGGTGGATCAAGTGTGCCGCGTCCCTTTTGAAAACACATGTTAAGAGCCACTAACGAATGGATTCAAAAGAAAAAGGCGTACCCAAGAATGGCCACCCGATCGCCAACGTACGACGACGCATGGCGGACGCGCAATGGGAAAGCGGCGCGACTAGCATCGGCCACGTCCAGGACATGTGGAGGCAACACCGCCGACCCCAGATCCGACTCCGTCTCATGAACGGTGTCGCGCCACTCGATTTCGGCCGCCAGGTCGGTAGCTCCGGTAGGGTTGCGCAGCAGCACCTCTACCTCATCGGGTGGGTAAAAAAACGCGGCGTTGACGAGCGCGGTAAAGTCGGCCGCGGGGAGACCACGCAACTTGAGTGCTAGGTCGCGTGGCAGCGACCATACCAGCGAGCTCGTGTCGCAGTCGAGCGGCAGCATCGCCAGTGTACCCGTCGGCAGGAAACGCTGCCATGCTGTGGCGTTTCCGTCGAGAGCCTCGACCGCAACGGTGGCCACCAATCCCGACGCACCATAGTCGCGGCCGAAAAACGCCGTGTGACTCGGCATCAGGTGCTGGCGCACGGGCGACGCGGCTCCATCGGCGCCGAGCACCAACCGGGCTCGCATGGCAATCGGCGACGAAGAGGACGACCCGGTTAGATCCAGCACTGGGAAGTTGTCGGATTGCTCGCTATCGCGGCGAATCGGGGTGGTGAGCGTGGCGGGCGCAAACGTGCGCACGCGTGACGGCAGCGCATCGAGCAGCGCTGAGCGGATGGCCGAGAGCTCGACCATGTGGGCCAGTGCTGGCGCACCGATCGTCGACGCCGAAAACGACACCTGGCCTCCACCGCACGCGTCCCAGACCCGCATATCAGTGTAGCCGTTGCGTCTCGAGGCAGGGATCCGTTCCCATGCGCCCAGCTCTGGTGTGTGTCGACGATGAGATACGCTGTGGTGGCGATCGATAAAAATATTCGTACTGTCAAGAAACTCGACTGCCCGCGGGGCAAGCGAGACGACGCGGTTCGAAAACTCGCCCTCGTCTGGCGTGTATCGCGATGCAATTTCATTGGCGTCGATCAGCGCGATCGAATGGGCGCCGAGGGCCGGGTCGTTGGCTGTGGTGTCATTTTTATTACGATGGAGGACATGGAATGAGAACAAGTGAGAGCGTACCCAGTGCACACGCGAGCGCAGCGCCGGCAACGCCCGAGCCGACAATGGCTGGCACATATCGAAATACGCGTTAAATTTGTTGCAATCTCGCGTATAAAAGAAGGTCAACAAACCGATATCCACGTCCTCGAACTCGGTTGAGGACAACGCGGACACGAAGCGCGCGGTGTTTGCGGCTGGGAACCGGGCCCGTCGCAGTACGAGCAGTCCGCGGACAGGCACAGATCGAATCATTTTTTCGGTTGTTGTTTTTCACGTTGTGGCGGCAAAGAGAGAAAAGATGACATCGGCAATAGCAATCCTCGCCGCCGTCCTCCTGGCCGCCTCGGCATGGCTCGTACTCCGCACATACGCGGGATACCTTGCCGCAAGCGATCCTGAACGCTCCATAGTTCCCGGCCTTGGGCCACGCGGACGAATGCTCGTGGTCCATGGGTCGGGCGGGCACACGTTCGAAATGATGCAGCTCCTGCACACCCTCACAGTCGATCCAGACGCCTGCCCGTACACGCGTATTTTCGTGGTTGCCCGAGGCGACGCCGGGTCACTGGCCAAGCTCGCCCAGCTGGAGGGCAGTGACGTTGACATTCCGGTGCGATTGTATTCATATCGCTGATTCCGTTGGGCCGAGGAGCTGAAATAGAATTGCACAGAGTCGGATACACCTGATTCCGCGCGCTCGACGCGTCGGCCAACCGCTGTGGTCGGCACCAGTGACGACTGCTATTGCCTTTGCCCATGCGCTGCGGATCGTGTACGCCGAAGCGCCGCGCCTGGTTCTCTGCAATGGTCCCGGGACGTGTCTACCCCTTTGCCTCGCAGCAGCGCTGCTCCGGGTTCGCTCTCATAACTTTTGCAATTATTGGATCTTGACCATATAGTATGAAAAAAGATGGCCGGCCTCGTCCCCACCCGGATCCTGTTTGTCGAAAGCATTGCGCGTGTCCACACCCTCTCGCTAACCGGCAAACTCATCTACCACCTGCGGTTGGGCGAGCTGTTAGTGCAATGGCCAAGCCTGCTGATCCGCTACCCTCGTGCTCGACACCACGGCATCCTCGTATAAAAAAGTCATTATTTCATATATTTACACACACAATACAGTGGGGGGATGGGTTATTTTACTGCTTGGCCCCAGGAGACATGGCCCGTCGTGCCGATCGCACCGCCAGTGGCTCGCCAATATCGCGGCCACGCAGTTTGACCCCGAGCGCGCGCTCGAGCTTGGCCAGCACCTGCTGGTTCGGCTGTCCCTTGCCCTGCTCGTAGTCAGCAATAACCGTCTGCTTCTCGTTGACCTTGGTACCGAGGTCCTTCTGGCTCATCGCCTTGTCCTGACGCGCCTTCTGAATCGCACGGCCGACATCGAGCGACACGTGCTTGACGTGGAAGTGCTCGTCTTCGCGCGCGACCTTGGCCGCGTGGCGGTGGTCGTACCCGCCCTTGGCGTTGGCCACGCCCGGACGAGGGGCCGCCTTAAGTGCGGCCGATCCGGGGCGGGGGAGGAGGAGGGATGCTGCCGAGGACGATGCCGAAGACGATGCACTGGCAGTCCGGGTAGTGGAGGGGCCGGTAGCAGTGCGCTTGCGGAGCACAATCTGGTCGTCCCAGCCGAGAGTCGAAGTCATGGCAAACATTTTTTTGCGTTGTTGTTGGATAGTGAGACAATGGATGTGGTTCTTTTTGTATTTTGACGTTGAAGGGAACGGCGGGACGGCGGGCCTATTTGTACCCTCCAGGGTACGAATGGAGACGGGCCAAGTCGATTGGAGTCAGCGTTTATTTTGTTCGACAGGTTTCCATGTGCTGATGACTCAGTTCCCACCTCTCCAAATTTTTGCTTTCATTCGTCAGCATGCACACAAACCACCACTTCTAAAAGTCAGCTTCCACGCAAAACACCAGGAAGAATGCCAGAATAAACACCAGCAGGAAGATCACCAGATACGTGAGTCCCGGGGGAACAATAAACACCACCAAACAGGTTCCGGCCACAATGTAAAAGAGGAGGACTGTTTTATTGGGTTGATGGAGTGAATGAGACTTGTGGAATGCAAAAAAAAAAGGAAATGAAATGAACGAACCAGTCTTGAGCGCATTGTTACCGCGAACGAGCGTCCGAAGCGGCGACAGCAGACCGCTGCGATCGCTTTCGCTGTCGTCGTCGCCGTCGATCGCAAACCCAAATCCGTCGAGCGCAGGATGCGGCTCCAGTTGCTCCTCGCCGTTGGGCAAGATCACGGTCGTGGTTGAAGGGATCGAGAACAGGACTGCATCGTCCGCTTCGACCGCCTGCGATTTGAAGTACGATCGGACCTATCAATTTTCGTAGTTTCAGCGTACTATCCCGTCGTCAAGGCTATAAAAGAACGTACAGTCGACTTCATCAAAAAGTCGTCGTCAGTGCCGTAGAACTGTGCCTCGTACAGCACCGCGGTCGCCTTGGAGGCACTAGCAACTGCGATCTTACTACCAGGCTCGGTCCCTTTCTTGAGTGCCACCAGTTGGCTCATCTCCATCTGCCCTTTGCTTCTCCGGCGCGGGCCCATGGCATCAATCGGCGGCATCTGCCCAGTGTTGCTTGAGGGATGCTCAAGCATAACTCGGGCCATGGTCACGTCGCAGTGCACCGACACCCACTCTTCCACCGAAAGCATGTGTGCGTCGTCGGCCAGCCGCTCGTTGCGATACGAGACGCTGCGCACCTTCACTTTACTGGTGGCGCCGGCAGCGCGGCGTGACTTGGCCCGAAACTCGCTCAGCCAGTCGTAACGGGTGCCCTTGGGCGACCCAGGGCCGCTCCCCGGAAGCGGCAGCGTGGGTGAGGCGTGGGCAGCCGACGTGGATTTGGACCGCTTGTGGCGAGACACGATTGATGCCGTTGACGCGCTCCCTGCTGCTGCCGTTGCTGCGCCACCCAAGCGCGCGTCAGTCGCCGGGGATGTGGTCTTGGGCGGCGGAGCCAGGCGTCCAATATCAACTTCCTCGAGTCCGGGACCCCGCGGCTCGGTCGGCGACGACCGCGACACGAACGCGTAAATGTCGTCTGCCGAGGGGCGGCGCTGCGACCCTGCGGGCTTGCTGCCGTCCAGAACGCGCGTGGGATCGGTCACCACCAGCCGCAGCTTGCGCCTGTCCTCCACCGGCTCGGGCGGGAACAGCGCATCGTGAATGTACTCGGCCAAGGTGCGAGGACGCTTGGGGCGGCCAAACAAGTTAACTGCGCGCGAGGACTTGACTGATCCGGCCGGCGACGCGGGCGAAACATTGGCAGCGGCTGCCATGTGAGCACGGGCTTCCTGGTACGCCTTGGGCGTAATGATATAGTAATGCACGTCGCCGACTATTTGATTTGGACTTTCTGTGAGTGATCGTTGCTACTGTTCACCAAGTGCCATGGTTGCAGGTACGTACCAATCGTCATATTGTTCAATGGCTTTCACCGGCAATCAGAGAATCAAGTGAGTACCTCATTGATGGCAATAGCAAAAACGAATTGAACAGTACATTTTTCGCCTTCATGCGATGCAACAGGCCTTCTTCCGGCTGCGTGCGAAATAAGACCTTGTTAATATGATGCGCAGCGTAGTAACTGTGGTAAAACTTGTGCTCGTCGTGGGGATCCACCGTGACGACGCGAGCAAGAATGAAATCCTTCCCTTTTTCCGCACAGAGCTCAAGCAGCGACTCGAACGGTTCCAGGGTGAAAGGATCTTCGTTCTCGGCGTCAATGATGTCCACCATGTACCCCGCAGCAGTGGTCGGGGAAAGTTGCGGGATCGTCGGCTTGGGACTGGTGATGTTGGCCGAGTGCACCACCACCGTGTCCACGTGCGCGTCATTGGGATCGATCCCGGACGGTAACCCAACAATGCGAATAAACGCGCGTGTCGGTGGGTGCTCTGACGACGGCGTTGCCGAATGCTGCCCGATATTGACTGAAACCTGCACTGGTGATGTTGGGCGAGATGTGGTCACTTTGAGATGCGGCTTTTCATCGAATGCTGGCTGTTGAGGCACCGCTGCCGGCGGTCCGGCCGCTGTGGTTGGCAGTATCTCTATGGAATGGTCTGATCAGCCAAAGCTTCAATAACAGAATGGGAGTCCAACGAGAGCAGAACAAAGAAAGGACAGCAAAATTGAAATTGCATACTTGTTAGCGATGCAGGACTCATGAGCGTGGGTGAGCTCGCCCTGTTTCCGATACTTGTAGTGGGCGATCCATGCAGGGGAACATCCGTCAAGTCGCCCGAGTCGTGGTCGGCATCTCCGGTTGGAATAGGCCGATATGACATGTATATGTATTTTTTATTAGTAATGTACTGAGTGAAGTTGGAAAGGGATCCATGATAATATAATTCCCAAAATTAAGTTCTCTTTTTGCAATTCCCATAATTTACAAACGATAAAACAATGATCGCGCACAGCGTCGTCGAACCCACTGTCATTGACGAGGACCTCCTTGCCAAGGCCGTCAGCGAGCAATGCATGGGCGATGCGGCTGAAATTGCTCGCAAGGAAGGCATTGATTTCGCGGAAGTGCAAGCACTGCGGCTCGACTACAAGAACATTTTGCGCATTGAGCACCTGTGGCAGCTCTCGAATCTCGTCAAACTGCAGCTCGACAACAACATTGTTGAAAAGATCGAAGGGCTCGGGCACCTGGTGAACTTGCGGTGGCTGGATCTGAGCTTCAACAATATTAGTGTGATTGAAGGGCTCGACGCGCTGGTGCAGCTGACCGATCTGTCGCTGTTCAATAACCGGATTGCCAAGCTCGAGAACTTGGACTCGCTCAAGCGGCTGACAGTCTTGTCGATTGGAAATAACGATATTCAGGATATGCAGCAGCTCGCTTACTTGTCACGGTTCCCTCGTCTTCGTCTGCTCAATGTGTCGGGAAACCCGCTGTGCAAGAACTCAGAGTACCGTGCGTTCATCTTGTCGCGGATCAAAAGCCTCAAGTACCTTGACTACCGGCTAGTTGAGTCGCAGGCGGTACTGTAGTTGTATTCTTGTTGTTGGCGAAACAGGCACTATGCTGACATGAATACAAAAATCAACTAGATCAAGGACGCACGAGCCAAGTACATTGACGACATCATTGCCATTGAGGAAGAGCACAAGATCGTAGCCAAGCAACAAGCGGAAGCGGTGCGAGTCCACGAGCTCGACGAGATCCACGCGCGCGCGTTCTTGCCCGGCATTCACAACTTGTTTACCTTGATGCTTGACCACGACCCAGACTATGCGCGCATTTTGCTCCTGGCCCGCGAAACGCTGCTCGAAGTGCAAACCGGGTACCGTGCCAAGTTCGATGCGGTGGTGGCCGATCTGACGGCACTTGTGCTTGCTCGGCACGACCGCCGGGCCCGGGAAGTCAAAGCGTACGCCGACTGCGTTTCCGAGGCCATGGCCATCGCCGATACGCAAGGCCGTGCCCGGCTCGACACGTTCTTGCACGCCAAGAAAATCATCTTGCGCGATATCGCTGCTGGCAACGCCGTCGCGTCCATTACGGCCGCCGCCGCCGCCATTCGCATGCCCCATCGTATCGCCAGTGCTGGGGCTGAGGCTAACGGTGGTGCGGGCGCGATGGCCGTTGCCGCGGCCAACTCTCATTCCTCAGCGGGCCTACCGGCAGACGAGCTCAAGATTGCGCTGACGGCGCTCTCGGACGATTTGATGGCTCAGGAGCTGGCTCTGGTGGAAGGGTTCGAGGACCTCGGGAAGGAGTTTGAGCGCAACTACACGGACCTGTGCGCCGAGGTCAAGGAGCAGGTCGCTGGCGCGTTCACGCGGTTCCGCGAGCTGGAGAACGAGCACCATGAAAAGGTGACCGAGAACATTTTGGCCAGCGTGGATCGTCAAACCAAGGCCGGCGATCTGGAGGAGCTCGACGACGCGCTGCGCGATGTGCGTTCCTCTCATTTTTTTGTTGAGCTGACCTTGGACTCACCATTATACAACAAAACAAAAGCTATTGCGCGACAAGGACGCCATTGTTAATCACCTTACCGGGTCGCACGACTACCACTTGAGCAAGATTGACTCGCTGGAAGAGACATTCAACTCGGGCCTGGCAAGGTCGCTCGATACGGTCGTTTCCCAGGTGCACGAGTTTGAAGTACAGCGGAATCGTGCGCGCCTTCGCGAAATTGCACTCTTCTCTGAGCGCACGCTTCACGAAATTGACTTGGCCGAGGAGAATGGAGCATAACAATATATATATTCGTTATTAATAAAGACAACAGTGATTTTCAGCCCTGGTAACGACTCCCCGGAGCTGCTGCAGCGCCTCCATACTGCGCAAACTGCGCCAAGAGCGCCTGAATATGCTCTTGCGAAGGCATGGTTGCTGCGCTTGGACCAGCTGCACCTTGCTGCTGTGGCGGCACGGTCGATGAAATGATGCCTGAATGCTTGCCGCGCTCCGACAGGTGCTGGACGATTTGGTGGAACGCCGGATTCTGGGTCAGCAGCATTGGCTGGTTGGAGAATCCTGGCGGCGGCGGCGGAGGCGGCGGGTATCCCATTCCCATCATGTTCATGCTCATTCCCGGCGGTGGCGGCATGGGCATGGACATGCCCAAGGGAAGCTGGCTCACGGAATGAGGAGGCATCAATGCGGCGGGGGGCGGTGGCGGTGGTGGCGGAAGGTATCCTGGGAACCCGGCTGGTGCTTGCATGATTGGAAACCCTGGGAACATGGGCGGCTGGCCAGACATCATGCCTCCAGGAAACTGGAACGGCGGTGGCGGGGCCATGGGGGGTGCCGATGACGGGGGTAGTGTTGACGCCGGTGGTGGCAGTGGTGGGAGTGGCACCGAAACGGAAACGGGAGCAGCGAGTGGAGCAACAGAAGGAGCAGCTGTCGATGCAGGAGGAGGCGGCGGCGACGTGGGAGGCGTCGTTGTCGTCGTGTCCATCGAATCTGCGGAGGGATTTGATGGCTCGTATTGCATCTGATCGTCCCAGGGATCGCTGGCTGATTCGACAGGCTTTACCTCAAGGCGCTCCATCGCCTCGCGCTCGGCTGGTAAAACGACGCCCTCGGGCTGCTTGCTCGCCACCATGACGGCAAGCAGAATCGGTGCAGAGCGGACGGCAGGAATCTGGTGTGGCCCAAGGCGGTCAATCCATTGCGGAGGAGCACTCCGAGGCGCAAGATTGCACAGGTAAAAGTCCTTGCGCAGCATCGGCTCGTGCGTGGTGTTGGGGGTGCCCGGCAACAACTCACACCCAGCATATTTGCCCGCGGCCTCCATGATCTCGGCCCGCAGCGGGTCAAGTGTATCCTGGTCACCGTCGTCACTCGCCATCGACATTGACGCCGGCGTGACCTGGAACACTACCACCTCTCGCCGCGAGCTCAGCGACGTGCACTCGGTGAGGTACTTGTTGACCTTGCGCTCGTCCACAAAGCCCCGAACGTAGAGCGCGCTTGGAATGTAATGGCCAGCGAGGACCGCCTTGCCCACTGGACCCGTCTTGAGCGCGCGGCCGGCCAGCTGCACCAGCGAAACCTCCAGGGGTGGCTGGGTCGGCTTGGTGACGCGGAGGGAGCCTGTCCACAGAACGAGATCTTGGTTGAGCACGTCCACCTCCATCATCGGTGCCGGCGCAGGCGGGAGCGTTGGGGAGAGGATGGGCGAGCTCGCAGGCATCAAGCCATCGGCCTCCTCGGGAACGTCGCCAATTAGCTTGGCGAGCAAACTCTGCATCTCGCCGCCGCCACCGTTGGCCACCTCGGACTCGGGCGCGTTTGCGACGGCTGCTACTGCTGACGTGGCTGCTGCAAGAGTCGCGTTGCCCTCGGAAATGGGTGCGACGGCCGCTTGCTGACCACTGGTGATCGAGGAATGCCGAGCAGTGGCGCTGGGGGACGGTTGAGCGCTTGCGTCCTTGACACGGGTGCCGCTATCAATATCGTCGCCATCGCCAAACATAACGTCCATGGCGTCCCTGGCAGCTTCCAGCGGGAGCTGGTGCTGGCGCGCAACGCGCACCTGCGACCCGGAATCCGCGTGAGCGTCGCCGGAATTGATGGCCATGAAATCCGCCACCTCGTCTTGAATGGTGGGCAGCGTCGAAACTTGCTCCATGGAGGTTCGCGTGGCCGAGTCCACGGCCACCATGAGCGGCGCAATCCGAGAGGACGGCGAGGAGACCATGGGTTGGCCGTCGTCTTGGGCCGTGGCGTCTCCGCCGTCGCTTGCCTTGGGCGTGTCGGCGCCATCCACGCGCGATAGTGATATCGAGTGGGTCAAGGCCAGATCGCGGTCGTCCGTGACGCCGCCATTGACCGAGCGCTCCACCTCGACATCGCCCTTGTGCGTCTTTTTCACCAGAACACGGTCCATGTTGGACTCGCGCACCACCTGGCCCATATTGGCGCGGAGAGCCGCCGCGAGCTTGTTGGTCTCTTCGCTGGAAAATTCCGACACGGGCATGTTGACGATGGTATCGGCGGCCAGGAATGCGAACCGGAGGCCGGCGTGCAACACGTCCGACTTGGGCTTCTTGAGGAACGACGACAGCTCACGCGCCTGCGCCTTGTACTCGCGATCGCCTGGGAGCTCGTCCGTCGGGAGGGACCGCGGCACCAGGGCCGCACCACCTCGTGCACCGCTGCTGCGGCGGGACCCGTGGCGCATGCTAGCGGCGGCGGCGGCGGCAACGTCGGCATGGCTGACCAGCTGCGGTGAGTGCTTGTTGAACATGGCCGTCTCGATCTCGGATGCAAGGGCGGCGATTTCCGCGTCGTTAAATACGCGTTGCTCGTCCAGCTCAGCTGCAGGTAGCGACACGTTGGAAAACAGGACGCCATTGTCCTCGCGAACCGCGGCCACTGCTGCGAGCTCGACTGTGGTGGCCGGCGCCTTGAGGAACTTGAGGCAGTCCTTGAAAATGCTGGCAATGCGGTCGCGCTGCTGCGTCACCGACTCGTGCAGGATGGTCGCGTGCGTCACGTGCGAGTCGAGGCACGTTGCCGAGCAGAATCCGTCGTGCTTGGAAGAGGCCACTGGTCGCGCGCACAACTTGCAGGGCTTGGCATGGCGCTTGTGCTCCGACGTTGGCGTTGTGAAGGAGGAGGTGGGCGACGGTACGGCACTCCCCGCTGGAGATACATTGGTGGAGATGTGCAGTTGCTCGTCATCGACGTAGTCGTCATCGATAATCCCTCCTGCGCGGCGCTTGCGGGAGCGTGCGGCGGATCCACGGTGGCTGCTGGGCGTGCCCGGACCGGACGATTCGCCGCCGCCCATGGAGTTTTGGCGAGCAGCGGCCGCCCTCTGGGAGCGAGTCATGACAGGTTCCTCGCGAGTAAAAGAAGTGGGGGTGGATTCCAGGGGCAGAGCCGATGGTGTCAACATTGGAAGCGGATCCGCAGAAAAGGCTGTGTGAAGAAAGCGCGGGTCCACCGCCATAAAGGACAGCAGTCGTTCCTGCGATTTGGGCGACGAGACGGGGCCAGTGGTTGTGGCTACTCCATTGTTTGTTTTTAGTACGCCGTGCCGAAGTATAAAATATCAGTGAGAACGTACCAGCGCAAGACGAGCACGACCAAGGTGCGTCATCGGCTTCAATACAATCAAGCATTGCCTGGCTCACATTCATGCAGCTGGCATGGAACCTGTATATTGTGATTGTCAGTGTGCTGGCCATACCAAAATATAAGAAAACGTAAAGGAATACCATTGATCGCAGCCGTCGCACAGGCACATGGGCTGGCCGCCTTCGGGCTTGCGGCAAATGCAGTACAGATCTTCTGCATGCACGGATGCGGCTTGAGTCACGCTGTTGCCACTGACGCCGCTTCCACCAGTGAACGCATCGCTACCGGTCGCCATTGGATCAAGATGAGGAGGTGGTGGAGCCATGGCTGCTGGCTGACCGAGCATTGGCCAAAATTATTATTATTTGATGTGTAAATTGGGTGCGGCCAAGAAACAGGCACGTCGTCGCTGCTGCTGCTACTGCTATACCACCGAGGCAAACGATGAAATACTATTAGAATCACCACTGTTTTTTTTTTTTTTTTGACATGTACAAGTACTGGGAGTCGCTAATTTTATCTTAGAAATCCTTAATTTTAATGCTTACCACATTTAAGCTTAGTC
>MU624762.1:0-25351 GCA_025349905.2 Blastocladiella britannica
AAAAAAAAGCCCGCCGACGGATGGTACTACCGCGGCCTGATCCTAAAACTCCGCGCCCGGTTACGCGCGCGCCGCGCATCGCAAAACACGGGCACGCCGTACGTCCCACCTGACGAGGACGCGATGGAAGTGGTCATGGACGACGAGCACGACGACGACGAGTCCACTACCACCGTGACTGCTGCCCCACTTGCATCCGGTCCTTCTATCGTCAATGGCGTGGGTGTGCCTCCGGCGCTGGCCACCGACCACCAGCAGACGACGAGACCCGGCACGGCGGCAACAACGGCCGCTACCGGATCGGCCACAGCGGCGGCGGCCACAAGCGAGGCGGCGCTGATGGCACAGGTGGATGAACTGATGCGTAACTTGGCCGGAGTGACTGCCACGGGCACTACGAGCGGCGTTGGGGCTGGAGCTGGTGTCGCTTCGTCAGCATCCGTCGGCGGCGCATTGGCGGCCAATATGACTGCCGGCGATATGGCACTGGATCCATGGAATATGTTGGGCGACATGGACGACGACGACGAGGACCTCGAGGACCTAGATGACGAAGAGGACGAAGAGGAGGAGGATCGGCTTCCCGCCAACCGACTTCGACTGCACCTCCCACTGGCGGGCACGGAGGTCGATGACGACGATATGTTTGATGTTGACTCTGACGACGAGGACGATCAGCATGATGTTGATGAGGAGCCAGCGCCGCGCGGTCCCGAATGGCGACCAAGTGCTGGCCGCATGCGAGTGCGCGCTGAAAGCAGCGACGATGCTGAGCCGATGGACGAGGACGGCGCTGATTCGATGGACGAGGAATAAATACAAATCTTAAAGAGAACGTTTGCATTTTTTTTTTTTTTTTTTCAAAACATGGAATCATCGCCCGCTGGATCCGGCTGGCTCACCATTCGCTCCTGGGACGTTGTGGCTCATCCAGCTCAAACCTTCGAGTAGGCCCTCGCCAGTGTGTGCGCAGCTCGGGTGGACGTACCTATTCATATGTAGTGAGTTACCGTTCAAGATCAGATTCATAAAAGAGAAGTATACCATGTCCTGCCTTCCAGCTTATGGAGCGCAAGTTTGTCGGTGATTTCGGCCAGTGTGGAAGCTGAAGAGTATCATCAAGCGTTAGATCTCATTTTTAAATGACATAAATGGTTACCATACCATTGGGAAGATCTTGCTTGTTGGCAAAGATCAGGAGCAGCGCGTCCTTCATGTCTGGATCGCTGATGATCCGGTGCAGCTCGTCTTTTGCTTCGGCGAATCGGTCAGCGTCGGACGAGTCCACCACAAAGATCAGGCCCTGGGTTCCCGCATAGTAGTGGCGCCAGAGGGGTCGGATCTTGTCCTGGCCTCCAACGTCCTATTCAATTTTTTTTATTCTTATTGAAGAAGTCCAGTATAGCGTAGGATATATATTGCACATACCCACACGTTAAACTTGACATTCTTGTAGGTCACCGACTCGACGTTAAACCCGACAGTGGGAATGGTCTGCACGACCTGGTCCAGCTTGAGCTTGTACAGGATAGTGGTTTTGCCCGCATTGTCGAGGCCCAACATCAGGATGCGCATTTCCTTGCTGCCAAAGAGCTTGGCGACCATTTTGGAGAAGGCGCTGCCCATAATAACAGAATAATATGTGTGGTTTGATTGAAAAGAGCTCTCTCTCTTTCGCTTCTTCGCATTTTGGCCATCTTGCTTCTCGTTCTTGATCTGCCCCTTTTAACGTTCTAACTGACCACTGCACCACCATTTGGCTGTGAGAAAAAAATGGCCAACTCCAACTCCACCTTCTTTCGGAGCGAGCCCATGTCGCTGATCCAGCTCTATATCCCCGCCGACACCGCCCAGGCGACCGTGCACGAGCTGGGCGAGCTGGGCCGCGTGCAGTTCCGCGATCTCAACCCGACCGTCACCGCCTTCCAGCGCCGCCACGTGCTCCAGATCCGTCGCATGGACGAGATGGACCGTCGTATTCGTACGTCACTCCATTTCTTATGTCATTGATCATCATTGTTAACAAAAACAAAAAAAAATTGATTAAAAGGCTTTCTCACCCAGCAGGCCGAAAAAGCCAACCTCGAGGTGCCCCCCGCGTCGGTGGCCGCCCGTGCCGGCGGTGCCGCGGGCGTGGCCGCCGCCAACCATGCCCGTCGCCAGCAAGAGATTGACGAGCTCGACGCCTTACTGGCCGAGACCGAGCAGCGGATCGTCTCCATGAACGCGTCGCAGCTCACGTTCAACAAGAAAATGCTCGAGCTCACTGAAATGGCGCATGTCCTGCGCGAGACGGCGTCCTTCTTTACCGAGGTATCTTTTTCTTGAACCACTTGATCAATCTTCACAAAACTGACATTTTTGGATAGGCCGAAGCCCATGCGGCCGATCTCGGCGCTGCCGCTGCTGCCAATGACGACGGCGACGGCGCGCTGCTGGCGGATGCCGAGGCCGGGCACTCGGGCGGCGGCGCCAATACTGGGACCCACCTGGGGTACGCCTGTCCTTTTCTCATCAAACAAACCAAAAAAAAAAAAGATTCGTCGCCGGTGTCCTCCCCCGCACCCGCCTCCCCGCAGTCGAGCGCATTCTGTGGCGTGCGCTGCGCGGCAACATGTTCCTGCGTTCCGTGGACATTGCCGAGCCGATCGTGGACCCGGCGACCGACGAGCCGGTGCACAAGTGCGTGATTGCGATCTTTGCGCACGGCCGCGAGTCCCTCGACAAGATCCGGCGTCTCAGCGAGTCGCTCGGCGCCACGCTGTACCCGGTGGACCCGGCGGCGGCCAAACGCCGCGCCGACGCCGAAGCCGTCCGTGGCCGGATCGAGGACCTCACCGCGGTGCTGTACAACACCACCACCACGCGGCGCCACGAGCTGGGGAAAGTCGCGGACCGCGTCGCGGCCTGGGGAGTGCTGGTGGCCAAAGAAAAGCGCGTGTACGCGGCGCTTAACTTGTTTGCGGCCGACGGGCCGGGGGCAAAGACGCTGATTGCCGAGGCGTGGTGCCCGACCGCCGCGATTCCCGCCGTGCAGCACGCGCTGGTAGTGGCGAAAGAGGCCGCGCGGGCGGTTGCGCCCAGTGTGCTTAGCGTCATGCGCACCCACGACGCGCCGCCGACCTACCACATGCGCAACAAGGTCACGGCCGGGTTCCAGGAACTTATCGACGCCTACGGAATTGCCCGGTACCGCGAAGTCAACCCGGGCTTGTTCACGGTGATCACGTTCCCGTTCCTGTTTGCGGTCATGTTTGGCGACGTTGGCCACGGCCTGATTGTCACTGCGGTCGGGCTGTGGATGTGCATCAAGGAAGACTCGCTGCGGGTGGCTACCCGCGGGTCCGAGAGTTACGGCATGCTTTTCGGCGGGCGGTACATGATCCTGCTCATGGGCATCTTTTCGGTGTTCACGGGCCTGATCTACAACGACATGTTTTCCAAGGCGCTGTCGATCTTTTCGTCCGGGTGGGACTGGCAGCACGCGCACGCCGACCCGGACGGCGCCGTGATCCCCAAGCAGCTCGGCGTGTACCCGATCGGCATCGACTATGTCTGGCAGTTTGCCGAGAACAAGCTGCTGTTCACCAACTCGTACAAGATGAAAATGTCGATTGTGCTGGGGGTCCTGCACATGACGTTTGCTACGTTCCTGTCGCTGTTTAATCACTTGCACTTTGGCAAGAAGATCAACATTTACACCATGTTCATTCCTCAGGTACTTTTCGCTTTTTTTTATTTTATTGCTCCATTCATTAACGAAAAAAAACAGGTCCTGTTCATGCAATCCATCTTTGGCTACCTGGTGGTGTGCATCATCTACAAGTGGTCGACCGACTGGTCGCAGCCGGGGATGAACTCGCCCCCCGGCTTGCTCAACATGCTCATCTTCATGTTCCTGTCGCCCGGAAAAGTGAAAAAGGCCGAGGAACTGTACCCGGGCCAGGCGACTGTGCAACAGATTTTGTTACTGCTGGCGCTCATCTGTGTTCCCTGGATGCTGGTGCTCAAGCCGTACCTGCTCAAGCGCGCGCACGACCGCACCACGGCCCTCGGGTACGGCGCGCTCGGGCTGGCGGGCGCCGCGCACAACCACGACGATGATGACGAGGGTGATCACGCTGCATTTGCCGCCGGGTCCGGGAGTGCGGTGGCGTCGTCATCGTCGGCGGCCGTGGCGGCATCGGCGGCCGTGGGTGCGACCGATCCCCATGCCGCTGCCACTGGAGGCGGCGGCGGCGGGCACGCCGAGGACGGGCCGTTTGATTTCGGGGCGATCGCGATCGACCAGACCATTCACACCATCGAGTACTGCTTGTCTTGCATCTCCAACACCGCATCGTACCTGCGGCTGTGGGCGTTGTCGCTCGCGCACTCGCAGCTGTCCGAGGTGCTGTGGGACATGACCATTGGCGGCGTGTTTTCGTCGACCAATTATGGGTTGCAGCCGATCATGCTGGTGGTCATCTTCCCATTCTGGTTGGGCGCGAGTGTCGGGATCTTGATTGGGATGGAGGGTCTGTCGGCGTTCTTGCACGCGCTGCGTCTGCACTGGGTCGAGTTCAACTCCAAGTTCTACGAGGGCACTGGACATAAGTTTGAGCCGTTTTCGTTTGCGGAGCTGCTGGAGTAAGGTATCGATTTGATCTTTTTTGTCTTGAATGGAATATTGGCTTTTGGATCTGCCGAATACCACGAGAGTGCGCTGGTTTTTCAGGAGTATAGAGTGACATCATGAGAGTGTGGACCCATTTTGCACGCGCGTGCAAGGCGACCAGGCCGAAACGCCAGCGCCGCACCGTCGACCCGGCGCCACCTCGAAACCCAGTAAAGCGTGTACTTTATTTCTCTTTCTCTTTCTCGCGTTCCTCTATCCCGCCCATACGATTCACGTCGTGCATTAGAATCGGGCATATTCTGTTTTCCCGCTCTCAAGAAAAGGTATGCTTTCCAAATTGAGCGAGATGGAGGTAGCGGTTTGGTCGGTGCGGGATCAGGACACAAATTTCACACCAAGGGCGGGGATATGCCAGTCGTTTGGGTACGACGAGACTCCCCTCGGTGTTTTGGTCGCTCGTGCTGCTTGTTTGCTGTTGTTGAGCTTCGGCCAAACAGATTGAAACTGAAACATGATGTGGGGCTATGCTTTTTTTGGTGTGACGGTTTACCACTATCTCCACTGCCTCGACCGCCGCCGCCGCTACGTCGACTGGGGCCTCTTTAACTCACTTTGCTTCTTGGGATTATAGAGAAATTATTGGTCGAAAGCAAGCAATTTTTGCAGCAAGCTACCTTCTCTAGACTACCATAGAGCGTATTGGTCCTCGTACCACACACGCAACCTACCTTACAAAAGATGTCCTCGGCCTGGACAACTGTCCGCTCGTGGTACCGTCCCGTGCCGCACCGCCGGCCCATCTTTGGCGATGTTGCCGCTCCAGGTAACGCCACCGGCGGCGCTCCCCCCGCATCCGCCGCCTACGTGAGCGACGTGACTCCCACCACGACGCACACTCGCCGCGATTCCGCCGACAGCACCAGCGACGTTGTCGCAGCCCCGACCAAGGCGAAGACCCTGCCCAACGACGACACTAACCCGAACGCCGCCCGCTACTACTGCGGCGGCCGCGTCTCCAAGCGCCAGTTCGTGTGCGGCCACTTGCTGCTCGCGTTCATCCTCGGGTCCATTGTCTTGATCCCGCTCATGTACTTTGTGGTGGCCCCCGCCATCATTCGATCCAAAGTCGCGTCGCTGCCGCTGTCGCAACTCAACATTACGACCATGGATGTGGGCTCGTTCGACGCCCAGGGACTCAACTTTACGTTTGCAGGGAACGTGCCCGCACAGTTCCCGATCTCGATCTGGGCGAAACTGACCCCGCGCGCGATCCAGATCCAGACCAACCCGGACAAGTGGGACGAGTCGTCGCGGTTGGCGGAGTTGTCGGTTCCGGCCATGGATGTATGTCGTTCTCCGATTTTTATGGAGTCAAGTCTCAGTAAACACTAACAACTCAAAATGAGAACAGCTCAACCTCAAGTACCCCGAAATCAACATGGCCGGCCGCGTGAATGTGCCCAACCCGGCGCCCGTGCGCGCCCTACTGACCGAGTTCTCCACCAAGGGCCTGAGCGCGCGCAGCATCTATGCGCGACTGAAAGTGGACATTGGCGTGTTCGGGATCACGTTCTACAAGGACTTTGAGGTTGAGAAGCCCATCGAGTGGCCGCAGCTGCCCAACGACTTGCTGGCGGTGTGGTCGTCGGTTCCGGACTGGATCAAGTCGCCCGACGAGCGCGACCGGTCTGATAAGGTCAAGGCGGGCAAACTGGCGATCGACTCCGACTCATTCACGGTGCTGCCGCAGTTCCCGCCCATCAAGCTCAACTCGGTCAACGTCACCAACGACGATCCCAAGGGACCTACGGTGACCGCCGAGATCGAGCTCAATAACCCGACGGTGGCAACGGTCAAACTGCCTCCCGCATCGTTCATTTTTTCGATCGAGGAGCAGCAGCTGGCTACGATCCGCGTCCAGGGCGTGCAGCTGCTCAAGGGCAAGTCCAAGATGAGCTTGACCGCCACGATTGTACGACTGTTTAATTTTTTTTGTTTTGTATAAAGTACCCTTTATGCTGACAGGGTATTCAAACAGGAAATCGCCGCCGATGCCCGCGACAAGCTGCCGCGCGCCATCTACCGCCTGGTGGCGAAAGTCTTTGGCGGCCAGTTCATGGCCATGGAGGGCGTCTCGGACGCCATTAACGGCAACGCCGCGCCGCTGGCCTCGCTCATGGGCCCGTTCTCAGTCGACAAGGCCGATTTCGTTGCCCAGATCACACAGCCGCTGGTCATCAACCTGCCCATTCAGCAGGTGCTGGATGCATTTGGCATTCAAAAGGTACTTCATTTTTTATTCCAACCAAACCAAAAAAATGAGTGCTCACCTGAAAAGAAAATGAACAGCTCAAGGACATGGTCACCCCGCAGGGAGTGCAGAAGCTGCTCAAGCTCGCGCAATTCAACGCCACCGTGTCGTCGACGGCGATCGACATGCCGTTCGCGCTCAACTTGCCCACGGCCCTGCCCTTGCCCACCGAGCTGCTCACCATCCCGTTTTCGTTCGCGCTCACCGCTGCGTACACTGACCGCGACCTGCTGCGCATCAACGCCGACAACCTGTCCCTCAACATGGTCCGCGGCCAGGGGTTGACCGCATCGGCGCACATTTCGGTGGTTCCGCTCAACACCGATGCGGCGGCCACGGGCACTCGCGACTTGACCAATTTGGTGCTGGTGCAAGGCAAGCCCGCGGTGGTGTCGGTGAAGCAAATGGCGCTGATGGTCGGCGGCAAGTCGCTGGCATGGGGAGACGCGCTCCTCAACGGACTGGTTCTCAATGCGCCGATCCCGGGACTCGACGTCACGGCCCTGTTCGACGCGTTCACCAACGGCGGAACGACGGTTCCACTGGCACTGCGCAACTTGCTGCTGCACCAGCTGGACGCTCGCACTGGGTTCCATGCCGAGTCGGCGTTCACTGTGCAGTTCCCGGACCCCAACGCGCCCGTCCCTGCTAACGCGCCGTTTGCGGTGCCACGCGTGTCGCTCGATATCGGGTACGCGCGCGCGGGGGTCTCGATCGACGACGCTGCCGTGGCTTCCGTCGAGCTCGCGAAGGGCGTGACCATGCGGTCGGGCGTGGTCGACGGCGTCGCCGCGGACGCCATGTTGGCGCCCGCCAGCGCCTCGCTCACCGCCAAGCTCCAGGCCATTGCCAATGCGTTGCTGGCTGGCCAACCGCTTCCCTCGAGTATCGTGATCGACGGCGTGTTGTTTGGCGCGTCGGCGGCATCGGCATTCAAGACGTTCTCGCTGGTGCGCATTCCGCTGGCGCTGGCGGAAATCGAGCCCATTGCTCGCAAGCTGGTGGGTACGGTGCTCAATCAGGCCCGGACCGCCGCCAAGCCGCTGGTAGTGGTGCGCGGCGCCGACGTGGTCGCGGGGGCTACGGTGTCGGTGCGCGCCGACATGTCGATCACCAACCTGTGGCCGCTCGACGTGTCCATTGGCCGCACGTCGCTCAACGTTGGGATCGACGGCAACACGTTCGCCGCCGTTAAAGTCGGGGCCATCACCATCAAGCCCGCGGGGCAGAACAACGACTTGTCGCTGTCCGTCGACATTCAGTTGCAGGACAATGCGGCCGCCGCGCCCGCTATCAAGGAAGTGGTCGAGGCCGCGTGGCAGTGGGCCGCATTCGGCGCGCCCTTCAACTCGCAGCGCGCCGTCTCGGTTGCGGGGATCACGCTCGAGTCGCCCGCGGCTAACCCGGCGGGAAAGATCGACCAGTTTGCAGGGCTCGCGGCAGGCGTCTCGCTCGCTACCATTGTGCCGCTGGTTCCCGACGTGCTCAAGATCGTGGACGCGTCGGCGATCTTGCCCGCGTCCGCGAGCGCTCTGATTGACGCTGCCAAGCCCGCCCTCGCTGGCGCTGACGTGGCCACGCTTCCGGGCGCTGCAATGCGTGTCACGCCGTCCGTGTCCCTGACTAACCCGCTTGCGCTTTCTCTTGCGCTCAAGTGGGCGTCGATTGACGTTGTGCTTGACAGAGGGTACGATTATCTCTTTTTTTTTTCTCTTCATATTGCTGTGATGCTGACAAACCAAATTGAAAACAGTTACTTTTGCACGGCAGAGGTGGCCAACGTCGTGCTCGCTCGCGGCACGTCCACCGTGTCCCCGGCCGTCACCCTCCGGTGCGCCAACACGACTCCTGGCGCCAAGGCGGCGATCGCCGCGGCCGTGCGCGATCTCATGTCATCGTGGAAGATCAACAACCGCATCGAAGTGACCAAGCTGATGCTGGCTGACGCCGCCGACGGCAAGGGCGCAGTTGGCGTTCTGAGCACCGCGGTGCTGGCGGTGCCCATGCAGCTGGTGGATCTCAAGGCCGTCGGCAAGCCCGTGATTGACTCGGTTTTGGGATCGATCCCGTCCCTCGACTCGATCCTCGCCGGGACGTCGTCGCTTAACCTCAAGCCGCAGTCGCTGTCGGTGCATACTCTGCCGGGCGCAACGGTGCAGATCGGAGTGGCCGCTGAGTTGAACAACCCGCTGCCGTTCTCGGCATCGATCGGATGGCTGTCGCTGGACGCGTTCATTGGCGGCGCGGCGCTCGGACATGTCACGGTCGCGCCGTTCAACTTGGGCCGCGGACGTACCACGCTCTCGACCACCATTACCATTGCCGGCGCTCAGGGCGACACCGGCGCGGCAGCCGATAACGTGGCGGCGCTGGTGCGCACGTTCCTGGCCGGTGGTGAGCTGGCGTACACGGTGGGTGTCGGCGCGCCCCGTCTCGGCGCATCCGACAAGGACGTCATCACCGCGTTCGAGCAGGTCCGCGCCGATATCCCGCTGCAGGCGGTGCTCAAGGGCACGCACGCGGCCATTGACCTGGCCGGACTGGTGTCGTCTCGCCTGACGGGAGCCATCGACGCCATTGCCGGTGGGGCCACGTCCGTTAACATCCCTCTTATTGCTGGCATGTCGGTGGCAGTGGGGCAAGTGTCGATTGCCGCCAAGCCAGGCAAGCAGATCGCTGTGGCCACCACGCTGCGCATCAACGCCGATTTTGCGCTCGACGTGCAAGTCGGCCACTTTGCGGCCGGCGCGCTGCTCAACGGCGTCGATATGGTCTCGATTTCCGCTGATAACTTGGCCATCAAGCAGAACGCTGACGCGACACTCGCGCTCGCAGTCCAGTTTGCTGACGGCGAGAACATCCAGAAACAGGCCGCGGACCTTGTGGCACATATCTTTGACAATGTGATTCCGGGCACCATGGGCGTTGGGCGGATCAATCTCGGCGCGTCCAGCACCGACACCCTCAGTATCCTGTCCAAGATCAGCGTGGACCTGCCGATCGACCCGATCGCCAAGCCCGTCATGGCCAAGGTGCAGGCGGCCGTGCAGTCGGTCATGGGCGGACTCGGGAACAGCAACTTGATCACGGTCGGTGACAAGTCCATCACCATCACGCTCACCCCGACCATCAGCATTATCGTGCGCGACCTGTCAGTGGCCACTGCCCCGCAAAAGACGCTCTCCATCACGGTCGTCAGCGATATCAAGACCCCGCTCCCACTGTCGATCGACATTCCGTACGTCGGTGCCGGTGTGGCCATCAACGACCAGAAGCTGGTGTCGATGGGTCTCCGCGGCGTGTCCCTCAAGAACGGGAGCGCCGCCGGCCTGAGCCTGACGGCCGACCTGACGTTTGACGGGCCCGACGCGGCCGCGAACGAGATCGCGCACCTGGTGGACGTGCTGATGCGCGGCGACTCACTCAAGGGCACGCGGTTCGGCGTGCTGGCGCCCGCGTTTGGCGTCTCGCGCGACGACTCGGTGCAGACGTTTGCGCGCGTCGCGCTCGCGGCCGATGCTGGGTTCTTGGACCCGGTGGTGGCCAATGTCCGCGCGCTGGTGTCCAAGACGATCGGGGCATTGAACCCGGTGCTCACCAGCAAGGGCGCACAGGGATGGTCGCTGCAGCTCGCGTCCGCGCTCGGCGTCGATGTGAGTGCGGTGGACGTCAAATCGCAAGGTAGCGCGCTGCTGGTCAATGTGGACGCGAGCTTGCGGCTGCCCATCAAGCTGCGCGCTAACCTCGGGTACGTTGCCGCGGGGCTCTCGTACAATGGCGCAGCGCTCGTGTCGTTCGAGACCGGGATCCAGCTCGACGATAAGCTCAACAAGCTGTCGGTGCTGTTGCGGTTCTCGGACGCCGACGACGCGCAGACCCAGGTCGCCGCGCTCGTGGCCTCGGTCTTGGGCCGCGCGTCACCTGTGCCGGGCACATTCGGCGTTTCTCGCGCCGTGGTCGGTGCTTCTCACGACGACGCCATCACCGCGTTCCAGGCGGTGCGCGTGGAACTCGCGGCCCAGACGGTCTTGGCACCCGTCCTGGCCCTGCTTCCGGCGTCGCTCGATATCGTGGACATTGCCACCCAGTTTGGCGTGCAGCTTGGCGCCATCGACGTCAAGTCCCTGCCCGACCGCCGCCTCGCCGCGTCGGTGCAAGTGGCGCTGACCAACCCGATGCCGCTGTCGGTGCAGCTCGGGTACGCGTCGCTGGCCGTCGGGTCCGACAATGTCCAGTTTGCGACCGCATCGCTGTCCAACCTGGTGCTGTCGGCCAACGGCAAGAACCAGCTCACGCTCGCCACCGAAATTGCCTTCCCGGACAATGCGGCCGCCCAGGCAAAACTGGCGGCGCTGGTGGCTGACCCGGCCAAGGCGACCGTGTTTGCGGGCGCGATCCGGTTCGGTGGTTCGCCGCAAGAGTCCACGGCGTTGCTGGCCAAGACCCATATCGACGCGCCCGTGTCGATGGTCAACAACGACAAGTTTATCAACTTTGCGCTCAAGCAGGTGGGCTTGACCCGTGACGACCTCAAGCTCGATGCGCTCATCAAGCGCGTGGCGCTCGACTCGGCAAACGTCGTGGTGGCGTCGACGGTGGTCGTGGACGGTAGCGTGACCGTCACCCTGCCCGTGGCACTGACCGTGGACATGCCCGTAGTGGCGCTGGTGGCGTACGCCAACGGGTCGCCGCTCTCGGGCGTCAATGTGCGCGACCTCAAGATTTCTTCGGCGGGAGGCAAGCTCAAGGTAGGGTTCCGTGCTCAGCTCGATATGGCCGCGGCAGATGCCGCGCAGCAGACGGTCGCCGACCTCATCAACAAGTTCCTGGCCGGCGATACCCAGCTGTCGCTGTCGGCCGGCATTGGGTCGCTCTTGTTTGGCGCGACCGAGGCACCCAAGGACGTGGTGACGATCGCGCGCCAGGTGCGGTACGACTTGGACGTGTCGGGCGTGATTGGGTACTTCCGCAACATGCTGCCAGCCAAGCTGGATTTGGTGGACCTGGCCGAACGGTTCGGCGTCCAAGTGTCGAAAGTGGCGGTGGGAGCGGCTCCCGGCGCCAAGATCACCGCCAGCGCCCAGGTGGCCGTCAACCTGAACCTGCCCATCAACCTGTCGGTCGACTACACGGCCCTGACGGTCGGGCTCGGCGACGCGTCCGTGGTGACGGTGGAGCTCGGGCAGCTGGCGCTGCACGCGGGCCAAAAGGACTCGCTGTCAGTGACGGTCAAGGCGTCGTTCGACAACTCGGACGCGGCGCAGAACGCGGTGGCCGCGTTCGTCAAGCAGCCGTCCAACATTTACTTTACGGGCGTGCGGTTCGGCGCCTCGGTGGATAACAACATCCGGTTGCTGGCCAAGGCGCGGCTGGTGGCGCCCGCGTCGCTCGTGTCCAACGACAAGGTCTTTGATTACGTGCTCAAGCAAGTCGGGCTCACGCGCGCCGACCTCACGATCCCGGCCTTGATCAAGCGCCTCGACATTACATCGCTCGACGTGGCCCTGGCGAAAAAGACTACCGTGCACGCGGTCGCATCGCTCGCACTCCCGGTCGATATCAAGGTCAACATGCCATACGCGGGCGCTTCGGCGTACCTTGACGGTGTCCTGCTGGCATCGGCCGGCGTGTTTGATTTGGCAGTCACGTCGCGCGACGGCCGCGTGTTTGTCGACACTCGCGTGGAAGTGGATATGTCCGAGACGGACGCGACCCAGACCAAGGTGGCCGATCTGGTCGACCAGTTGATTTCCGGCAAGAACATTACGTTGTCGGCCGGTGCCGACTCGGTGGCGTTTGGCGCGTCACCGACTGATGCGGTGCGCACGCTGACGAAGGTGCACTTGGACTTGGACGTGACGCCGGTCCTGGGCCAGATCAAGGACTTTGCGTCTGGTTACATCAAGACGGTCTTTGACTGGCTCAAGGTCGAAGCTTTGACCACGGGCGTCGTGGACCAGCACACGCTGGCGGTCTCGGTGGCCGCCGATATCTCCAAGCTGCCGCTGGTGGGCAAGATCTCGTTGTCGCTCAAATATGCATCCTTGGACGTGGCGCTCAACAACATGCACGTGCTGTCGCCGCGGGTCACGTCACTCACGCTGGCCGGCGGGAAGGTCAAGGCCGCGGTGCTGGTGGACTTTGACTTGAGCGGACCATCGGCGGCCGAGTTTGGCGAGGTCTTGAACCAGATCGGCGACCTGGTGTTCTACAAGCCGATCCGTAAGCGCGCGTTCTCGGCGACCGTCAGCGGCATCAAGTTTGGCGCGTCGCCCAGTTCACCCGTGATGATCGCGGGCAAAGTCAAGGCCACGGTGGACGCGATTCCGTACCTCAACCAGGCCACGGACTGGTACACCAAGTCGTCGGTGGGGCTCGTCAAGGACATTCAGGCGACGCTCACCCCCGCTGGGATCGACGTGGACGTACTGATCAAGCTGGCGCTGCCGATCGAGTTGCCCGTGTCCCTGGAGTTTGGGTCGCTGTCGGCGCGCATCTACTACAGGGGTTTTGGCGACGCGATCATGGTCAACAACTGGGTCACCAACATCCAGTTCAGCCCGTCGGGCGAGCTGCGGTTCCACCTGCTGATTGACCCAGTCTGGGATACGGTCATGAACGGACTCAACGACGCGGTGCCGCTGCTAGTGTCGTGGAAGGACGTGGCGCAGAACGCGTTCCTGGGCGGGTTCCGCATGCACAACGCCGTCGACCCGCGCACCGCTACCCCGGCCCAGACGTTCTTGGGCATCGACTCGGCACGCATGTCGCCGCCGCCGCTCATCCTGTACTCGCCGCTGTCGCTGCGGCCGATCCTGGTCAACCCGTTCAAGGAGGGACTGGGCATCAACCTGGACGTTGGCTTTACCAACCCTGGTATGTTATATTCCTACTTATATTATGCAAATGAACCTCATTCTAACAAAACAAATGATAGGCCCGATCCACATCAACATTGGCAAGGTGTACTTTGGCATTGTCGATGGCAACAAGGCGATCGGTGGGATCTCGCTCGACAATGCGGTACTGCGCAACCACGCCGAGTCGAACGGCGGCAAGAACGATTTCCTGGTGAAGGCCCGCCTCACGCTGCACCTGCTCGATATCCCGGGCCTGCTGATTGACCTGCTTGCGCACCGCGAAAAGTTCGGGTACAAATGCGACATTCGTTGGGACGACAAAGAGCTGGTGTGGATCAACCGGATCGTCGAACGCTTGCCCCCCGCACTGCTGACGCACATTGTCAGTATCTTGGTCGGGCTGATCCGCAACTCGTCGATTCACTTGTTTGCGGCCGAGGGCCAGAAGTTGGCGGCGGCTAACCCGGCACTGGTGGCGGATGCGGCGGCGAACAATGGCACGGCGGTGGCGGTGGCGCCGACGGGCCTGTCGCGCCGCTGGTTGACCAAGCGCGCGGACGAGACTATCACCAAGATCGAGCTCAGCAAGTGGACCGCGGATCCGGTCATTTCGCCCGACTTTTCGCAGTTTGTGAAGGTCGACTGGTCGGCGCTGGCAGTCGCGACCGAGTAAATCACACTTGAATAAATTCTCATCATCATCGTGTCATTATAAGATAATTAAATTGGTTCAAGTATTCCGAGGAGGAGGTGGTGACGTTGACCCTGGGGAAACGGTAGGGGGAGCAAATTCTTCGTCGTCCGAGAGGTGTTCCGGGATCCTACCAGCCGACACCGATTCGAGCAATGCGGGGGGAACGCGAGTTCCGCCGCTCTCGCTGGGCGTCTTGGACAACGACCGGCCCGTGGTGCTGCGCGACGTGATCGACGGCTGGCGAGTAAGTTGTCGCTCGGACGCGGTCGGCGAAAACGTCGATGACGAATGTTTCGGGAACGCCAGCGATGCCACATTGATACTGGCGCGGCGCGACGGCGATGGTTCGGCCAGCAACGCTTTATCGCCATTCGTAGGAGCGCCATTCGTAGCAGCGGCGGCAGCAGTCGCGTCAGAGGCGGAGCTGAGCTGCGGCTGACTGCCCCCGTCATCCACGCGCGCTTGGCTGCGGTCGATTCCAAATATCTTGGAGCTAGCGAGCGAACCGAACCGTTGCAAGTTGACCAGCGGAGCCAGGCTGCTCGGTTTCGGCGACTGCTTGCGGTCCAGCGACCGCATCTGCGCTTCCTCGCGGACCTTGCGCGCCTTTTCGTCCTCGCGGGCCTTGTCGGCGGCGTACAGAGTTTCGATTTGGGCTGTTACATTTCATTTGTGTGAGCTTTTTCGGTTTGAGGGGTTGGATTAGGGCAAAAACGAACCTTTGAAGGCGCCAACCAGGTTTTGGTGCATGGACAGGATCTCGTCAAACTCTTTCTTCTTGAGGACGCACTGTTTTATTTCGTTGCGAAAGGTCTGGGTGAGTCGCAGGAATAATGATAAGGACAATGTGTTTACATACCAGTTGCACTTCCATCTTGGTTCGGACAGTGGCGGTGCGAAGGGTGTTGGAAAACAGGGCAACTTCGCCAAAGAACGCGCCGGGACCGAGCGTGACCAGGATCTTGGACTCGTCGGCGGTCAGCACCTCGATCTCGCCTTGACGCAGGCTATGTCACTCCATTAATGTGAGGAATGAATAAATATGAAAGGAGATTGTGTGCAAATACATACAAGTACATTTCGGTCCCATGCTCCCCTGCTTTGCAGATCTGGATATGGATCATTTCATTCAAGTTGAGTGGACTCCAAATTGAGAATACAAGGAAAGACGCACATAAAAGTTCGCAGTCACGTTAATGATACTGATCTTCTGACACAGTGCGCGCTTGATTACTTCGTCGGCGTGGTTTTTGCTACATTCTCACACATTTCAGTTGAATCCAAGAACGCAAAAAACGGAGGAAGCGTACAAGATGGGAACACTCGAAATCAAATCGTAATACAGGTGATAGTTCACCTGTTCGCGGATCGACAGCGGCAAGTGCTTGAACAAGTCCTCGGTGTCGACTCCACGCTTGTGTGCCCAGTCAAACTCTTCTTGTTGCAGCACTTTGGTCTGAAGCGTTGGTGGGAACTTGTAGTCCTTCATGTACCGCACCAAGTACGATTTCTTGAAGTTGCGTTGTTTTGCTGGTTGCAGCGGATGTGTTGGTGAATGAAAATGCCCAAAAAAACAATCATAGAAAAGAGAGCAACGTACAAGCCTTGTCGTGGCCGGCCGAACTGTCGAGAGATCGGACAATGGAACTCATAATACCAAAGATGGAGCCTGCGCAAAACGTATAAATGAAGGTTACACCGTGTGAAGAAAAAAAAATTGACGAACCGTAAATCACCGAAGCGCAAAGCATTTCAAAGTACGAGTAGGAGATCTCGTAAAAGTTTTCTGCTTCCCGCGGAAGGAAAAAGAGGGCCTTTTCTGCGGCATGGCTGCGGCAAAATGAGATGTCAATATAGACTGCTTCTACAAAGTTGAAGGAATGGACGTACATGTTGCGCAAAAATCGCTCACCAAACGACCGGACATTCCCTTCTTCGTCCAGCAGCACGTACTTTTGGTTGATCCACCGGTGCCGAACTGGAAGATGCGTCTATTGGAATTTTCATATGTTAAATAAGGGAGATGGATAAAACGGACGAGGGACAACGCACACTCAAGATCCAGAAAAAAGTGCCGTCAATGTGGGAAAACAAGATAGTAAACACCAGCGTCTTCACCAATCGGCAAATGGGATCGGACAGACGCGGGATCTGCAAATGCACTGCCCATTGCATTGATCGGAAGAGGCGCAAGAGGCGCATCATGCGAATCAGCGAGTAGGCTTCGAGTACCCAGGCCATATCACTTTTAACGTGCACGTGTGTGAGTGGAATATTGCAAAAGGGTATTGCGAAGCAATTTAACTCGTACACGGAATTATACAGGTGTCGGATTCCAATGAGCTTGTGCCCGTCGAGGGGCGTTGTAGATTGCACCGATCCGTCATCGTACGCGTAAACAGGGTTGGCGCATTCCATGGTCAAGCCAAGCTTCAGCACAATCGCCAAAAACAGCCAGTCAAATGGGATCAGGGCCATCAGCTCGAGTTTAGTCATCCAGCTGCCAAAGTACATTTGCTGCTTTTCGTACTTGTTGCTGACCAATTGCCCGAATCGGTTTTTTCGTGGGCGGCGAACATTGAATGGGATGGTCAGGACCAAAATGAGGTCGCAGAGCGCATAGGAGCTGGATAGTTTGGAGCCGATATGGTGCGTGTCAGTTTATTGTTTTTTTTTCTTTTCGCGCCTTGAACCCAAGAAAAGAATGCGCACGAAACATATTCCATGGTAACGTCGCAGCTGAATGCGATTTGCAATGGGATCGAAATCAAAAAGACTATGTTTGGACGAATGTTGATGTGAGATCCATGGCATTTGCTGACAAGACTAAACAACTAAAACGTGCATAAGTCAATGAAGCGCGTGACAAAATCGATCACCGTCCAAAACCGGTGCTTTGGATTAATCAGCATGCGGTCGTACGACTTGTTGAATGCGGCCGGAAGCAATCGCATGCGCAGGCTCGGCTCTGACCACGGCGCGTACGTGTCCTCGATCGGATCTACGATCTCACTTTCTTTTGGCGAAGACGATTCTGATGCGACGGACATGGTGGATATGATGGTTGGGCCAGTTGGCAGTTGATTGGCCAGCGATTTCCGGTTCGACGACTGCGACCGGGATCGCGTGATCCCTTCCGCCATATGAATGGCCGGCATGAGTGGGCTGGCACCGGTGAGGCTGCGATTGCGTTGGGCAATGGGGCTATTGGTCAACGACGACGACACTGTGCGCGCTGAGACCACCGATGGGCTTCGTCGGGGCATGGGTCGATTCCCAGGCTGTTATTTTTACATGGGATAATGAGACGACCTTTATGATGACATAAAAATATGCAGAATAATCACCAATCCTTGCGGAGGTGGCGTCGGGGACGGTGGCGATGACGGTACTGGCGTCGGCGAATTGGTAGACATGGCCGGCTTGTCGGAGTAGCACAGTTTTATTGAAGAGAGGGAAACAATTGTCAGATTGCTGATGGGAAGTCGAATCTGCGGGATGATGGGAAAAATCTGTGTACTCGTCCCTCGGCGAAAACTTTGACGGCTTCTGGAAGCAAAAAAATCGTCAAAGATCCAGGAAGATCTTGCGCCGGATGAAAGAAAAAAAAAACGACATAATTACAAATTAACACACACACATAAAAAAAAAAGGACACTCTCACTTTTTGCGACCCAGTGTGCTGTCGCCCTCCTCCTCGTCTGCGGCGGCGCGCGATGCCTTGAGAGTGTCGCGCTGTTGCTTAAAGTGCTCTGATGCCTGGCGGCGCCACCGAGCGACCAAGAACATGACCAACAATACAACCACTTGCACGGACTGTTATTTTTCATATATGTGAGTGATCCGATAATGGGGAGATCCAAAAAGCATATACGGTACCTCGACCACCAAAAAGATAATTGATAGCGACTTGGAGGTGCCCTCGCTGCTGGCACCGGTCTGGTTGCTGATCATGAGCCCCAAGAACGCGGCCCGCGTCCCTTGGACCACTGTGGCAATCACTGCCAGCGCCTAATTATTGCGTAGCAATCAGTACTGTGGGTGCTAAATAAGTTGGGGGAAAGGAGTGAGACGCACCACACTAATGTACGGCATCCCAGACTTGTAGGCGGCAATACCGCCCAGGGCATCCGTCAGCACGCCCAGCAGCATGAATGCGCCCATGTACCAGAAAGTGTTGGAGGCGTCTGCAAACGTGGCCTTGATGGTCACGTTGAAGATCGAGTAGGTCTGGTCGTCGACCTTGCCCGCGGCTACACATAGAAATTGAGTGAAAGGTCGTGAAATCGAAGAGAAAAAGGCGTACGCAGTACCACCATCAAGACAATGGCCGCCGATCCGCACAAGAACCAGTGAATCGCGGCATAGGTGATGCACACGGTCAGCACGATGCGCGCGACCGCCTCACCTGCCACGTACTGCACCACGGTGAGGCCGCGCGAGACAGCGCCAGGCGGCTTGGTAGCGGCCACTGGTTTGGCCGAGACTTCGATCTCCGCTTCGGTCGCGCCGTTTCCACTGCGGGTCGATCCCAGTCCACGCTGCATCGACGGCGGTGGCCGAGCAATCACCGAGTCGTCTTCCCGCGGGTACACTTCGCCCACGCGCAGTCCCGGCGCACCAGTGCCCAAAGTCCCGCCCAGCGACGACGTGGTCGCGTTCGCAGGCGGAAAGTACGGGTCGGCCGCGTACGGGTCCCGAGTCGGACGCATCTGTGCCCGCGGCGGCGACATGGGTCGCGGAGACGTTCGACCACCGGTGCCAGGAGCCCATCGGGAGGGGCTTGGCCGCAGCGGCGGACTGTTTGGCGCCTCGCTTCCGCCAGACGTCGTGGACCGGTCGCCGCCGCTTGGCCGCGGGCCGCGGCTACCGTATCCGCGCGACATGGACGGAATACGGCCGCCGCCACGGTCGCTGGGAGGCCGCGCAGTAGGGGGCGTTGCCGATGATGAAAAGTATCCGGCGTCGGGGCTCGAGCGATACCCGCCATAGCCGTGCGGCTTGTACGAGGCGGCGGGTGAGGGCGGTGGCGAAGCGTCGCGGCGGCGCTGCCAGCCTGGGGCGCCACCGTTACCATTCCCGCCAATCGTGGTGGGCGAAGGCGGTCCGTTACGGCGTGGAGACGAGGACGACGAGGCGGGCGGGTCGGCCGGCGAGGAAGTGAATGGCCAGGGCATCTATTTTGTTTTGGTTTTCTATGATAAATGTTTTTGCAGAGCACGAAGGGATCGGTTCTGTTGGGGGTGCCCGAGCTGTGGCGGAGAATCGCTGGTGCACGAGGGATCCGATTTGGGACTGTTTCAATTTGTTTCACAATATTTTTTGGGAAATGTGATGAAATCAAAGTACCTCGACCAAGGTTTCTTGCCCGTTGTCCCCGTCGTGGATAGGGTGCTGGCGCTGGCCGCGGGTTCTCTCGCACGCGGGTTGCCGTGCGCCATTGCCTCTCGCCTCATGGATATCGCAGCACTGCAATCGATTCTCGCAGTTTCCGCCCCAGCGCTGGTCCCGCATACCATCCGGCTCGGGCTGCGGCTACTACCTCACTGCACACTTATTGTTGCGGCGAGCCACGGTCGTACCGATATTCTCGACTTGCGTCTCCGCTTTAAACTGGCAAGTGACGATGACGTGGTCAGCAGTGCGCTCATTGAGGCATCGCGGTTCGGGCACGTTGCTGCCGTGCGCTGGATCCTGGAAAACAATCACTCAAAATTGGATCTCGAGACTGTAGCAAAAGCTATGGGTGCCGCATCCGAGCACAATCACGTCCCAGTGCTCCAATTTTGGTCCTCTCGAATCGACTTGAAAGCTTTACTCAACCTCCACACCTACCTCGTGCTGTTCCCGGCCGCAACCAGCGGCTCCATTAATGTCATCGAGTGGTGGATTGCAGCCTCGGGCGATCCAGAGCTCTTTACGCCGGTGGCCTTTGCAAAGTGCATGGCGCGCAACGGCCAATCGCAGGCGCTGTCGTGGTGGTTCCAGCACGGCGCAAGGGGCTATCCCAACGAACACCCGCACACTTGGGACTCTGGCCACCAGGGAGCGTTTATCCGGCACGCGTCGTCGTCCCTCCTGCGGTCCCAGTTCAACTCTCCATTTCTTGACACCGCCACCACCGAACTCAGGTTGAGGGGGTGGGATCAGCACTATTTCGACTGGTTCATGATGACCGAGCTGTCGATCGCGGGTAGGGTGGCCGACTTGACGTGGCTGCGCCGCGTACGTGGGTTCACGCATGCGCAGCTCGAGGAGATGGCAAAGACGTGCATCCGCGACGCAGCGGTTGCGGCGCTCGACTGGTGGCGGGCGGTGGGCATCTCGCCGCGCAAGTTCAAGTACGTGGCTCGGAACGCTGCCCGGGCGGGGCGTACCGACAAACTCAACTGGGCCGAGGCCCACGGCGTCCTGCCGTCGCAAAAAGTCCACCAGCATCAGTATACGGTGTTTGCTGTGTGTGCCACAGGTCATTTAAACGTGGTCCAGTGGTACCACCGCCGCGGCATGTACTTTAGCATCACCGCCGAAGCCGTGCGCGCTGCGTGCGCGAGCGGACACGTCGATTTGCTCGACTGGATCGCACGTACCCCCGAGCTCGCGTTTCCGGTGGCTGGATCCGGCGCCATGGATGCTGCGTCCGCGGAAGGCCGCCGAAAAGTCCTGGCGTGGCTGGTACGCGCCGCACACGATCTCCCGAACCGCGTAGGTCCACTCGACTACTCGCACAATGCCATGGACACGGCACTCACCGTCGATATCTTGGACTGGTGGCTGCATTTCAGTGGGCTGCCACTCAAGTACTCGTCGGAAGCGATACGCGTGGGGTCACGGCACCATCGATTCGAAGTGCTAGATTGGTGGAAGACCAGTGGGCTGCCGCTGCGGTACACGGACGCGGTGCTGGGCTCGCTCACTGCCGCTAGCGATGTGCCAGTCCTCGATTGGTGGTGGAAATCAGGGTTGCCGCTCAAGATTGCTAGGAGCGTTTACGACGAGCGCCGGGACGTGATCTTGGACCTCCACGACGGAGAAGCAGATCCGCCAACAGTTATGGTGCATGAAGTAGTGCTGCGGTGGTGGGAAGAGCATATCCTGTCGGACGAGGGGATGGAACGCGTCGTGTTCGTGGAGCAGCACGACGATCAGGAGGCCGTGCGAGCGCGGTGGTTGCAACGTGCGTCTCCACCGGGTACCTGGAAGCAGATCCGCCGTGCAGCTTCATGGATCTTCAACAGCCGTCGATCTCACCAGTGAGTGATCTTAAAGCGACTCGGTGACTTGGGATGTTCAATCCGTTCTCCACGGCTAAGGAGAGGCGATGGCGTTTCAGGAGAAATCAGTTTGGTTCTTCAGAATCTCATTCTTGCGAATTACCTGCCGTTTTCCGACATTCACCGCTCTTTCCCGGGAATGGACCTCACGTTTCCCAGTGAAATCCGACATGTGGTGACATGTCGGTTGGACCCGTTTCCTCATAAAATCGCACATCCAAAAACCGTCAGAAAACCGGCCGACCTCGCAATTCTGGGTCTTCCTGATCCCATTCCAGCGGACGCTCTAACCCGTTTTCCAGCGGATTTTTAGCTCCAAAATCCTGCCGAATCTGAATCCAATTCCCATTTCCATTCCCAAAACCACCCAAAAATCACTTATAAAACTTTCATATATTTGTTCTTACCCAAATACACACGCTCGATCACATCCAAATCCTGCTCGAACTTGATCGCACACAAAAAGAAACCTATGCAAAAGAAATAAAAGAAACAAACATGTTGGCCATATGCTCGTTCGCAAGACAGAACTTTGAATTGGGGTGAGTGTGATTTCATAGGCCATGGCCACCACCGCTCCCACCCCCGACACCACCCCGTACCTGAAAATTGTCGACGGCAAGTTGCCCGGCACGCCCAACTCTGACGATGATGCGATCCGCATTGCTGCCAGCGACGGCATGTTCAACAGCTGTGGTGGGGTATAGCTTTTCCTCTTTTCTTCCCCTTCTCTCCTCTCTCTCGGGCCATGTCATAATTTGGCCCACCCCAAACCCCTCTTCTACCTTCCAACTGGGCTTATACCCCACCCGCTCTCGATTTACCTTTCCTTTTGGCATACCTGTACAGCAGCCGTGCAGGATTGAGATCACGTTGTTTCAATTCTCCATTTCCTTGGATTTCCGGATTGGTTGTTACAGGCGTGTTGTGTCTTTCAAACGAATGCAGCAGCAACTCAAACCTCTGGTCCGGCACATTGCGCCCACACCCGCGGCCCGGCCGGCGGCCGAGGACGCACTGGTCCTGGTCTTATCGGCTCTGGCTGCCCGGCGGCACTGCATCTTGCGCGTTCCTCATTCTGAACCGATACTTGGCCAGCAGCCCGAAAATGGTGATTCGGCCCGAACTGCCGTCGAGTTCGCGCGTCTGCTCAGCATGCACGCGCTGGATACGCCCGCGGTGGCTATTGTGCCGCCATATATGTTGACCGCGGAAATGGTGGATGACAGTGACGCGCTTCCTCCGCCGCCACCGCCATTGCCAGGACAGGTGCCGATGAGGGGGTTTGTGCGCGCATCGTACGCGTCTGCGACTACGGACGGTGGTGCTGCGGCAGCGTTTCCGACCTTGGTCACCAGCGTATTATCGGAATCGTCGTCGGTTGGCGGTACCACCATTCCTGGCCACCTCCGATCGATTGGCCCCGATCCATCATTGTTTGTGGCACCCCCACCACTGCCGCCGTTGCCGACAGCGACTCCGAGCACGACTTGCCGTGATGCGAGGGCGTCGTTCTTCGCCCAGCTGTTCCCACCATCCTCATCGTCTTCACCACCGGCACCGCTACAACCACCGGCGCGCCGCCAAACACTCCCACCGTCAGCCCGGTTCTCTTCGTCTTCGACGGCGGGTGGGGGAATCAATGATGGGAGCGACGATATTAGCAGTATCGGTCCTGGATCGCCACGCCGGGTGCTCGTGCACCGCCGGTCGGGGCACGACTTGTCTACGTTGTCGGCGGCCACATCTTCCAGTGCGGCCGTTCCCTCGGGACCTCTTGCATACAGAGCGACATCGGCGGTAATGGTTCCGGGAACCGCGGTGGTGTTGTTGGCGGAGGCGGATCAAGGATGGAATCTGACGGTCCAGGAGGTGCTGGTCAAGGTACTTTTTACATTTTTCTTTAAACTTCATGACCGTATTGATGGTTGAGTGCAACAACTAGATGCTGGCAACACGCACAATGCAGATCGACCACCATCAGCAACGGTCGGTGCCGATTCCACCCGAGTTCTTGGTAGTCTTGGTGGTGCATGACCACGTCTTGGCGGCTGGTCTGAGCCCGGCTCTGGTACACATCTTCTCCTTTTTTTTGTTGGTTTCGTTGGTTCACACCAGCTCTTTAGATGCACTACTTTCTGCAATCAGCGACCTTTGACCCGATCCTCGATCCAGCGACCCTCGGGTCCATTCCTCCCGAGATGCGGGTGTCGCGCGCGGTCCGTCTTTTTCATGTCACCACCTCGGCACATTCCTCATAAAAAAATGGTTTTAGGTGATCGCCGACCTCGCCGCCGCCGTCGACTCTCACATCGCCACCGTAACACCCTCGCTTTTACGGTACGCCCGCGCGGTCGCGCTCGCGATACGCACCGCCCTAGTCTTCAACACCCAAGGTGGGACATCCGGCAGCTCACAGCCCCGATTCGTGCCAGCAACGCTCGCCGATAACTTGGTCCGTGCGGCCGCGGCCGTCGCGTGCGTGTACGGCGTGGCCTGGATCACGCCCGACCAGGTGCGCGCGGTCGCGGGGTCGGTTGCGGCGCATTGCGTTCACCATGGAGGCCCTGCTGGAAGAGGTACTGTGGGTGATGCTGGGGACGGACTGGGGGCGATGGTGGACGCGGCAGTCGCACGAGTGCCAGTTCCAATTTGATTTGTTGATGGGTTCTTTCTCTTTCGATTGCGTGTACATCTTGTCTGCGGTTGACGGCGACCGCTACTGGTCGATTGGAGTACTTCAAGGACACAATGCCAGCGATTTGCCCACAAGTTACTGCTCGCTGCATCAAGCCCAAAAACGCTTCATTTCCAGCTTGCAGTTTGCTGACGTACTTGGTGGACCCGCCGCGCGCGACGTTTCTGCGTACACACGCACCGACTACCCAAAAAGACGCCACGCCCCTTGGCAGAGTGGGGGGGGGAACTCACCCTCCTCGGTCCAGATTGTATCTTACAGCACTCTATTTCCTTTTTCTTTATTGATCCTGGCGCGGCCAAGCCAGCTGTTCCCTAAAATTCATCGACTGCATTTTGGAAAACGAAATCAGGGTTGAATTCGATTACATTTTTGGACCAAGTAAAAAGCCTGCGTATTTGTGACAATGATTTCGCTCCCAGTAGGCATGCGTCAGGGGCGCGCGACCCCATCCTCGCCGACACATTTTAAATACCAGCGGCGACCTTGTCCGTTGCCGCCGCTGCCGCCGCCACAAGGACGTGTCGCCCCATTCCGCCTGGCCATCCGCGGACCGGTTCGACTTCGCGGCCTTGTTGCCATGAACCTCCTTGAAAAGGATCGGGTACCATTTGCCCCAGATCCATGACCGAACCGCATGAGGTTGCCTGCGCATGCCACCAGCAATGTCCGCAAACAGCTCTGACGTCGTGTCCGTGGTACCTTTGGCCGGAGCAATGTTCTTGTGGGCCATGTGGAGCCGCAAATTACAAGATCAGCGTTAGTGGAAGTCAATAAGAAACAAACAAATAATGAAGGCAACAAACCAAGCAGAGCACCCCAGTCAAGAAGTTACTGAGGTACTCAAAATCCTTGTCAGACACAGGGGGACCAGGAGCAACCGGCGACCACAGCTT
>MU624763.1:0-22093 GCA_025349905.2 Blastocladiella britannica
CTCAAAAAAAAAAAGCGCCAGAAGCCGCTCAACCAGTGCCGCACCTGCCATCGTCGCCACTCCCGCCACAACCGGGCGCACCGCTACCTCTTTTCCACGCGCCGACGTTTCCATCACGGCTCTCCCAGTCACAGCCGCTCCCCCCTCGCCCGTCGCCACCGGCACCTCGTCGTCGTCGTACCAGCTGCGCCACCACGATTCATCGTCTTCGCCGTCCGGGTCCGGCAATCCCGCCTCTTCGATCATGTACCAGCAACAACAGCACCAGCAGCAGCAACCAGCCGCAACCACCGTTGCGCTCATTACCGCTGGTCTCATGTCACTGGGCATGGAAGAGAGCGACAATTCGCTCCGATCGGCCGCCTACGGCAGCGGCGTTCCTGCTCCATTGGGCCGAGGCGGTGTTATTGGTGGCACCACCACCGCACCGCTGTCGGGAACCGGAGGCGCATTCCTCACGCGTCCTGATACCACCACCACCGCGTACACGGCTGCAACCATGACCGCCGGTACCATGACGGTCCCGGCCTCGTCCGAGGAATCGTCATCTGGCGGCGGCGGTACGGGGGTGGGTCATCACTCGCGCGATTCGAGTGGGGGTGGTGGTCGTTATGCCCTGGCCGGATTGCAGCTTGGCGGCGGTGGGGCACCTCGGGCTGGTGGAGCCGCCGCCGCAGTCCCGCCATCCTCCTCGAGCGTGCTCACCACGCAACAGCAGCAGCAGCAACAACAACAGCAACAGCAACAACAGCAACAATGGCAGCCGCAACGCTACGCGCAACCGCCCATGCTGTATTCGGCCATGCAACCGCCATTTATGCAACCGCCGTACCCGGGCATGCAGCAGCAACAGCAGCAGCAACAGCAACAACAAAAACAGCAGCAGCAGCAGCAACAACAACAGCAACTGCAGTCGGGCACCCAGTTCGGGTATGCTCCACCAGGGAAACCACCCATCCCGTCCCGGGGCGGCCAGCAGCAGCAGCAGGGCCCAGGTCTTGGGGGCTCGGCCGCAGCGGCAGCGGCAGTCGCAGCGGCAGCCGCCAGCAGCTCGCTCGAGTACTTTGCGGCCTACCAGCAAGCGATGGCGGCGGCGCTCGGGGGCCAGTCGGGCCTCCCACCATCATCGTATCTTTCTGGTACTGGAGCAGTACCAACGCTTCCGCTCGGTAACGCCACCACCACCATGACGTCGGCCGTGGGCGACCCACTGCTGGACTCGCCCGTGATTCCCGAGTGGGCGCGGCTGGTGCCTCTGATTTCGCACATATACCCGCCCATGTCCGTCAACCGCGAGCGGTACGTGGTCGGTCGCCATACCATGTGCCCGGGCCGCCTCAACTTGTCGGAAATCTCATCACGGCATGCCGTGTTCTGGCGGGTGCGTCGGGAAGCCGACGGGTTGTGGGAAGTGCTGGTCGAGGACAGATCCACCAACGGCACTTTTGTTGGCAGCCGATCCGTCGGGAAGGGGAACCGCAGCGTTGTCCGTGGTGGCGATTCGATTGGGTTTGGGCGGCGGCCAAGTGCCGAAGGCGCCAGTGGCGGGCCCGAGGTTGGGACGTTTATTGGTACTCTATTTTTCTTCAGTTTGGTTATGTATTGGACTCAAACCAAACAAACATAGACTGGGTGTTTACTGGCAGCGCCCTCCTCGCCGACCACCGCGCTGACATTGACCGCGCCAAGCAGATCGCAAGTTTCCAAGTGCTGGTGTCCATGTCGGACAGCGAGCTGGCCTCGTTCGGCCTGCACGCAGGCCTGGTGCGCGAAGCGCTGCTGGCGGCGATCGCCAACTGGCGCCACGAGCACCGATTCCCCGCATACCGCCTGGAACTGGTCGACCCGCACCTCTACGTTCCGGCTCCATCGTCCGCACCGGTAGTACCCTCTGATCAAGCGACGGGGGCGGCGGCGTTCCCATCGTCCGCCATGTCGTCTCTTTCGCGGCACGCGGCTTCCACTGTGGGGGCATCGGGTGGATCCGCTGGATCGTCACTGGGATCTCTGGCGCGCGGGACCGGGGGTAATGGGCAATTTGTCAACTCGTCTATGCTACCGCCCATTGCCGCATCGCACGACGGGCTTTTCACGCAGCAGTCGCAACAGTCGCTGCAGCAGCAGCAACAACAACAGATCCTGTCGTCGTCTGCGGTGTTGGACCGCGGCGGATCCGCCCCATCGCTGATTGCCAGTCAATCCCAGCAACAACAACAACAACAACAACAACAGTCGCGTCAATCGTCCTTCATATCGCCAGCGGTCCCCGCTCACTTGCTTCCCGGTGGGAGTAGTAATACCACCGCGGGCCCTGTGGCAGCCATTTTTGCCCGCGTTGCGGCGCAGTTCCCCCGCGCCGATCCCGAGTCGCTGGCGGCCGTGGTGCGGTTCGAGCTAGCGGACGCGGCCGCTCGCGCCAATGAAGGGTCGGGACTAGTGTCGGTGGACGACGTGGTGGCGGCCATCACGTCCCGCGTAGCAGCTGTGGCCGCTACTCAACAGCAGCAGCAACAGCAGCAACTCGATTCGGTTCAAGGAGGCGATGGGCAGTCCCCACACCGCACATCGGTCAGCACCGTCACCGCGATCCCATCGGTACACCGCGCATCGGTCGGAAGCACGATGAGCGGCATTGGCGGCGGCGGCTCGGGTGGCGGCGTGTTCCCACGGCTGTCGTCCATGGCGACCATCGCTACGGTCGCCGGGTCCGGTGACGGCGGCGGCGGGATGTCGCTCCCCGTGTCGCCCACGGTGCTCGCACAGGCCAACCGGCTGGCAGCACAGATCCTGCACTCGGCACTGCTACCCATTGACGCCGTCAACCCGGAACTGGCGGCGATGCTGTGGTCCAACATGATCGGCGCGTTGGCGGCAAACGCTGCGACCGCTGGTGGGTCTGCGTCCTCCGGTGCTGGTGCTTCACAGGGAGGGTCAACTACTTTGCAACCGCTACTGCCATCATTGCAGCCGGCAGCAGCAGCAGCAGGAAGTACCGGGTTCCAACCACAACTGCCCCCAGCTCCGCGAAGCGTCCCACCCAGCGCCTGGTCGAGCGCGCGCCCGTCGTTCAGCTTTGCCGCGGACGTACCCCTACCCTTGGGCGGAAGTGGTGCAGGTGGTGGCGGTGGGTCATTGGTCGATGTAGGGAGCATGGTCGACCTGAACCGTGGTCAGGCCAGCGCACCTGCTCCTGTAGCAGCCCCGACTGCGGCTCAACCCGCGGCAGGTGGCGGTGCTGGTTCCGCGATGGTGGATGCACTCGAAGCGAGGGTCCGCGTCGTTGGCGACCAGATGGCCAGCTTGCACCGCGACGTGGAGCGCAACAACGAGATGATGCATCGCGTGTTGCAGCTTCTGGCCAGGTCGTCGGCTGCGCCCGGATCGGGTTTGGTCGCTGATGGAGGTCCTGGGATGCTGGATGGGCGCGGTCGGAGCGGTGCCGAGGAAGGGTCGGGTAGCAGCAGTAGCAGTGGCAGCGGGGGCGGCGCCTCGGACTGATGGACGAATACCAACCATCGTACAGTTCTTTTTCAACACCAATTTTTTTTTTTCATTCATACGACAAGTCAATGATCGCACGCTCATCATCATCATCAGGTCTTGGTTGGTCGGCACGCGTGGCGACTGAGGCAGGGGTGGACGCTGACCCGACACCTCATCCTCCTGGATCGTCGTCGTCGTCCTCGTCGTCCATTTCATCGGCGTCGACTCCTTCTTGGCCACAATCCCCAGCTCCAAGTAGTAGCACCAGTAGTAGCACGAGTAGCGCGAGTAGTAGCATGAAATTGCCACCTCCACCGACAGCGACAACAATTCCACCAGTAATACCGCCAGTAGTACCACTACCAAGTGCACCCCTCCCCGAGGAACAGGAGGTGCTCACATCCCGCGCGCTGCTGCTCTTTGTCACGCTACTGCTAGTGACGCTGGGCACGTCGTACGCGCTGCAGAGACACCGCATCCGCATCATCCATGAGTCGGTGGTGGCGCTGGTGCTCGGGTCGCTGGTCGGGCTGATGGTGCGCATCGGATCGTCCACGGTGCACCTAGCCGATCTGCTGGCATTCAAGCACACGTACTTTTTCAACCTGTTACTGCCGCCCATCATCTTGCACTCGGGGTACGGTCTGCGCGAGGGCGACTTCTTTGGCCACCTGGGCCCAATCGCGGTGTTTGCGGTCCTGGGCACCGCGACATCGATCCTGGTCATTGCCGTGATCACCTACCCGCTATCGGTCGTGGGTCTGTCGCCGTTGACGTTCGTGGACTGTCTGCGGTTCGGATGCATCTTGTCGTCCACCGACCCCGTCACGGTGCTGGCGATTTTTTCGCAGCTTGGAGTGGATGCACGACTGTACTCGATCCTGTTTGGCGAGTCGCTGCTCAACGACAGCGTCGCAATCGTGCTGTTCTCGGCCCTTAATTCCTCACACGCGTCCGTCGCACCCGGCGAGTCGCCGCTTGGGTGGCACCTACTGGGCGAGTTCTTTGGCGTGTTTGTTGGATCTCTGGCGATCGGCGTCGGGATCGCGCTGGGAACCGCGCTCATGCTCAAGCACTCGGACTTGTACCGGTTTCCGACCCTCGAAGTGTGCTTGGTGGCTCTGCTGGCGTATGCGTCGTACCTGGTCGCCCAGTCTACGGGCATGAGTGGCATTGTTTCCTTGCTGTTCTCCGGTATGTTATCACTTTTGGGAGGATGTCAATTCATGGATTGACTTTTACATATAATAGGGATCGCCCTCAAGCACTACGCGCATAACAACATGTCGCGGCGGACTCGGCTCGCCACCGAGTACCTGTTTTCGACCCTCTCGCAACTCTCGGAGACATTTATTTTCATTTACCTCGGAATCACTCTATTCACAACACAGCTGGTATCCGTCTTTATATCTTTTAATGATATTGCGAAAAAACTGACAAAAACTTAAAAAGCCATCCTTTTCCATCCCTCTGATCGTAGTCACGTTCGTGGCGATCCTGGTGGCACGGTACATTTCCGTGTTCCCCTTTGCAGCCGCCATCAATGCGCTCGGCCGGCGCATGCGCGTCACGTCTGGCCGGGCAGCTGCATCCGGGATGGCCGCGTCAGCCATGGGCATGTCAACGTCAGGATCCATGGCATCGCTTTCTGGGATCGGTAGCGGCGGTGTCGGCCAAGACTCCTCGACCGCTGTCCTCGACCGACCGGTGGTCAATGAACGCACGATATGGACGCTGTACGGCCTGCTCCCGCGGTCCCAGCCGGGGCCCGACGTGATTCCGCGGAACCACCAGATCATGCTGTGGTGGGCGGGGTTACGTGGGGCCGTGTCGTTTGCGCTGGCGCTCGAAGTGGCGTCACCTAACCCGGCGGTGGCACCGGTCGTCCAGTCCACCACGCTGGTGGTGGTGTTTGCGACCATCTTGATCTTTGGCGGGACCGTGCCGCAGGCGTTACGGCATTTCAATATCAAGACCCAGGCGGTTGTGGAGAGCGTGACGATTCCGTCGCCTACCGATGGTGGCCGGACTCGGCGTGGACGACGCAATCAAGGGTATCGGCAGGGAAGTACAATGGAAGCCGCAGCGGCGGCTGCTGGCGCTCGGTACAAGGCACCGGTGCCGCAGCCACCATCACGCGGCGGTGGCGGGATGGTGCGCGCCGACAGTATTCCGCTGGTGTTGGGCGGAGGAGGAGGAGCAGGGTCCTCGAACGGCGCGCGCAGCGACGACGATCAAAACCACCACCACGGCGTGACCGGCGGTGTCGAGCAGGACTGGGTGGCGCAGGGCCAATCGGCATCAGCAATGTCATCGCGACCGCAGCTACCGTCCAACCCTGGCAACCGTGGTGGGTCCGGCAATCGGTACACGCATCGACCACTGCCACCGCCGTTGGTGGTCCGTGGCGGATCGGGACCGGACTTGTTGGCGTGGGACGAGGCGGCCGCCGATATGGACGCGGATGCGGCGTCGTCGTCGTCGTCACAGGCAGGATCGCCGTCCCGAGCGCTGTCGCCTGCATCGCTGGTGGACTATGGCGAGGAAGACGACGGTAACGGCCTTTGTGTGGGCAACGACGGGCTCGAGGCGGCAGCACTGGTGCGGCGGTCGGCGGCCACGGTCCCGGCATCATCGTCGTCGTTCATCAACACTGCCACGGGAACAAGACTGCGGGTCGGATCGGCACCTCCAGGGACTACCGTTGTGATCGTGAGTGGGAGTGGATCAGGAGTGGTGGCTCCAGCGGGTGCCGATAACTGGTTCCTTCGCATGGATCAGCGGTACCTGCGGCCATTCTTCTCGCGGCCGACCCGTCGTCGTGAGGGCGGAGCGGCGGCCTCGTTGTCGTTGCACCAATGAGAAAATGTGGCGCTTTTTCAAATCGTCTCGCAAAATCCCACGAATAATACAGTATAAGAAGAATAAGAATGGTCAACGATATCAACAGCACTAGCACCAGCGACCCGACGGCTCTTGCTCATAATGGTGATGGACGTGGAAATGGAGGTGGGAACTCCAGCGCCACCGCTGCACCACCGCCGGCCTCGCTCGCCAATGGTCTCGAAGGCAATGCCGTCAACGACGACGATGACGTAGACGACTTGGACGACGACCTAGATGATGACGACGAAGACGAAGAAGAGGAAGAAGAATTAGACGACGAGTGCCGAGTGGTGGCACCAACCGACCCTTCCAGCGCCGCCGATATCGGGACCACAGCGTCCCACCAGGACAACCTGGATCGGGCCGCGCAGGAGCAAGCTTACGCCGAAGCAGACGCAGCAGCGATCGCCGCGCACGACGCCGACGCCGCCGGGCAGTGGCAGCGTGACCTGGCGCGCGAGCGTCTAGTCCATGCCGGGTGGCTGGCCAAGCGGCGCGAGGGCAGCAGCGCTCAAGCGATGGTGGTTGGCCGCCCACGTTGGAAGCGCCGGTGGTTTGTCCTGCGGGCAGGGGCACTCGCGTACTACAAGGACGAGGCCGAGTACGCGGCGCTCGGGATCTTGAGTCCCGCCGAGATTCACTCGGTGACTGCGATCGCCCTGTCCAACAAGCGCCAGCACTGCATTGCCGTGGTCACTCGCAAACGGACTTATTACCTGGACGCGGCCGCGCGCGTCGAGGTGGACGCGTGGCTCGTGGCATTTGACCAGGTGCTGAGGACGCTGGCCACCGCGCCGTCGGTCGTGTCGCTGTCGGACTTGGCCAACATCCCTGTTCCTCCTCTTGTTGCTGATACTCCGACACCTGCTGCTCCTGTTGCCACTGCGACGACGCGCGCACTTCCTCTTGTCATTCACCCCGTGGCCCATGATGGCGCTTTGGCCGCCGAAATGACGCCAACCCTGCCAGGGTCCCCAATGGTACCCCCGACCCCAGCCACGCCCTTTGACCATCTCCCAGCGCCTATCCCCACCGGGATCATGGCCGGGTACGAATCGAGCACCGACGGCGAAGAGGACGAGGACGACGACCCAGACGCGAATGGTGGTGGTGACAAGCAACTTGGTGGTCATACGCACCGTGGCCATCACCACCACGGCCCCAGCCCGGGAGTGAGTGTTCCCATGACGATCTCGTCATCCATGGACTCGCAAGTGGCGTCGGCGCTGGTGGGCCAGTTCACGCACCGAGTAGGGTGGGTGTGGCGGTACGAGCGGGCCAACTTGGCGGTGGGCAAGGGACTGTCGGTGGCGGTCGGTGGGAAACACTGGAAGCGGCGGTGGTGCGTTGCCCGCGGCGACCGGTTGTTGTTGTACAAGGATCAGCGTGAGGTACCTCGTTTTTCTCAATTTTTTTTTTTTCATATACTCGGGCTGACGCATTTATTATATGAGTAATAGTACTCCCCGATCCGCATCATTCCACTCGCCACGGTCCTGGACGTGCTGTCGGCACCCATGGCCAAAGGAATCGACAAGCTGATTGCGGCCGCATCCCTGGCTGCGTCATCGTCGTCGCCCCCGGGCACGGTCTTGGCCCCGCCGCCGCCACCGCTGCAGCTCAAGTCGTCCGGTGGTGGTGCTGGTGCTGGCGCTGGCGCCCCAACATCTCCCGGAGGAGGCGCAGGTGCAGCTGGTGCAGGTGGCGAACCCAGCCCTGCTGTGACCACTGCTAGTAATGGCAGTGCGGGCGACGACGGATCCACCACCAGCTTCCATGTGGTAGCTGCGGGCAAGACGTACGTGCTGGCATGCGAGACCCGCGCCGAAATGGTGGCCTGGATCCGCGAGCTGCGGCGGCTGGTGTCGCCGTACCAGGCCGACGCGGTGGTGGTCCCGCCGCAGCCGGCGACGCAACATGCTGGCGGTGCGGCCGTGTGTTGAATTATTACTTTTTTCTTGGTTGGCCGGGTAGACGAAATATATTAATATACGGATCAATCATATCGACAAGGTCTTGGGAAGCAAGGTGCGCAGCGCATCGGCGACCGCCTCGTGCACGTACGCGTGCTCGACGAGGCCGTACTCGATCTCGACCTCGCCCAATCGCGGATCGTACGTCACTTGGCAGTCGAGTTCGGGGACCACCAGCGCGTGGTCTTGGACTTGCAAGCTGTACTGGCCAAGGGACTGTTATTGTAATGATGAGCGAGTCGTTGGTTCCAACCGAAATGACAGGAAAAAAAAAGTGTACAAAAAGTACCAGCTTGAGAAGGTCAACGAGCGCGCTGAACTGGAACCGGCGCGAGGGATCGAAACGGCGTACTTGCGATGTTGAACAGGTCCCACCAAGCTGCTCGATCGCCGTTGAGATCGGAGCGAGCGTGTTGGAATCCAGGTTCCACGTACACCGCACCAACTGCGCATAAGCCCCGCCGTCGCTGAGGTCCAGGCGGGGTTCCAGCTTGAGATCGTCCACTAGCTATACTCAACTTCTTTGTGAGAATGGGTGTCCGAAAAAAAATTAAGCAGAAAATGACGTACCTCTGGATCCAGCTCCACGAAGTAGATTTCGGGAGGCATGTCCATCGCAGTCCACCCGGCGCCGCGGTCAACCTCGATCCATGGAAACGAACTCATTGTCGGTTTCAACTCGCCATCGCCACGGCGGTTTCTAGCCCCGGCGTGGGTGACCAGCGCTCGCGGCCGCAACCGCTCCACCAATTCCTGAAGCTCAGCGCCACCCGAGCCCACCCGCGGATCGAGCGCCGCCACCAGCCCCGCCGCAACCGACGGCGTGACTGCCTCGTCCCGTAACACCGACACGGTCCCCGGTCCACCGACCGTCAACGCGTCCCGTACATCCGCCACGTCCACCTCGTCGCCCACCACCACCCAGCTACGGTCGCGCGCCTCGCCCCGACCCGCCATCATCACCACCGCCACCGCGTCCGCAACACTCGCGACGCTCACGAGCGCGTGCGCAGCATCCAGGTCGTCGGCGGTGCACCGGGCCGGGTCGGTGGGGACTACGGGCAACAGGCCGGCCTGCGTGCGCGCGCGCTGCGCCGGAGAGACGTGTGCGGCGGCCAGGTTGGCGTACTCGGCGACGCGGCGGAACGACGGCGACAGGACCAGGGCCGTGGTGGTTGGGAGCATCGCGTGGTGCGCCAGCGTGCTCAGGGAGACGTGGATCATGTCCAGAAAGGCTGGGTGGGTCGCGGGCGTCGCCGACAAGTAGACGGGCGCGCGGTGGTGAGCGTGGTGTGCTATTTTTTATGTGTGAGTTTGTGCATTGGAGCAAAAAAAAAAAAAAAAAAAAAAAAGATGGATGTCGTACCAATCAGGTTGGCAAAATGGTCGCGCGCAGTGTCCCACGGAACCGGCTGAGTCAACGAGAGACCGCCTACCAGCAACAGATCGGCGCCAGTGAGCGCAGGCTCGTCCAGGGGCTCGGGGTACCGCGTCAAGTCCGTGCACGGGTACCCGATCATGGCCATTTTGCGCGATCCGCGTTCCAGCACCCATGCCGAGGATCCGAGGACATATCCCGAACTCACGCAGAGGACGGTTGTTGTGACTGAGAGGGGCTTTCTTCGTGTGTTGAGGACTTGGGTCGGAAATGAAAACGCATATAAGGACGTACCAGATGCTCGCCAAAGGCAACCACGGTGGCCTGCTCGCGCATTCGCTCATGGATCAGCTGTGCCTGGTGCGGATCGGGTCCCAGAGCACGGCTTGCCAACTCGTCCATACAAAAACTATCATTCAAAGTATCATAAGCATCACCAATAGCATTAGTAATAACTGAAGATCAACCAACCGAGCTAGTTCCAGGGTAGGCTGAGTGCACACGACCCGCGTATCGGGACCCAAGACTCGCGCAATCAGGGCCGGGGTGGAGACGGTCAATGCGTGAACTAGACGCATGCAGGACAGGTAATGCGATAGGAAGACCAGGTCCACGCGCTCATCCGGTTCCAGGGACCAGATATCGACCGGTAGTGTTTGTGCTCTCTCGTCGTCGGTACCGATGGCATTGTCGTCGTCCAGCAACGGCATGTCCAGCAACACCAAGAGGTTGCCCCATCGGACGAGCGTCACGGGCAGAACCGCGTCGACTGTTGATAACCATCTTCAGCCCTTGGAATGGACGCGTAATATACAATATGGGAGCGGACCAAGGATCTGCATGACCGGCGCAGAAGGAGCGGACATCGTTGAAATGAAGGAGGAATTTTACCTCAAAGTTCTGCACGAAAGAACTTTGCCTTCAAAGACTTTTTTTATTTTGTTGCTCCCATTCACCATCGATATTTGCGCCGTCTCAAATGACACCCGCTCCGCAATTCGCTCGTCCACAAGCGGCGACCTGCAATTACATTCCACCGCCATTTTAAAAGCTCTGTTCGACGACCGACGACCGACGACGAGGACGTGCGGCACGACATTCAAGGTGATGCACTGGGTAATAAGGGCGGCGCGTGGCCTCCACTCGGGTGACACGGCTTCCCACAGCGCCATGCCGCTTGATCTCGCTTACCACCGACGATGAAATCGCCTCGCCGGCGCGCTGGAAAATGTCACCAAACTGCTAATTTCTGCGCCGCTCCGGGCTTTGACGCTCGTCTGCCGCCCTCGTGATTGACGAAGAATACGCCGCTGTCTGCCACGACTTTGGATGACTGCCCAACGATCGGACTCTTGCCAAGCCCAGGTATATTGTCGCCCACCTGGTGCACGCTGTACCTACCAACATCTATATTATGGTCTGCCATGAGCAACGCCGCTGTGTTGCTGATGAGCGAAATGGCAAGACGGAGGAGTCCTGGCCCAATCTATTTTTCCTGCAATATTTTAAGTTAAGACTCGTGGATGGAACACGTATGGCACTTGGCCGATTCGGCCTTGGTGTGGGTGGGGATGGTGCCAGCAGATAGGCAGATCCATGGGGCCAATGATGGCTGGACCCCGCAGGGCGGCTCGAGTGCCGCCAGGTCTTGGAACAACGCCAATGCGCCGCCATGGTCTCTTTACACAGCAGGAAAAAAAAGATCATGGCACATACACGTACCCAACCGTGTCAGCAACCTCGTTCTGCGCGTCGTAGTACCCCAGGAAATGACCTGATGGGCACGGCCGATCAAGCGTTTCATTCACTCTGGTGGAGACGGGGCAGACTCGGTGTTTCGCGGGTGAAGATGCAACAAAATGAATGGAGGCAGTGACGTGAAAGTGGAAGGGGATCGCCCGTAAAGGCAGGCAAAGATGCATTGTCATGTAAAAAAGTCCGGCGCGGAGCAGGAGGATCTTAAGGCACTCCAGTCCAGCCTCGGTGCGGACGGCCGCTCGGCACGCAGCTGCGAGCTGGCGGCATTCCACGCCTACCTGATGCGTCGACTGGAGGTGGCCGCCGCGCTCAGGCACCTCTATGGGACTGTCTCGCATCGGTATCGTTCGCTCACTCAAGGTGCACTGCTGGCCGAGGTACTGTCCCCGCAGCCCAAGAAGATTGCGCTGCTGTATGGGGACTGGTCGAACCAGCCAGGGTTCCATGGCAGCCAGTCAACAATGGGTGTGTGCCTTCACCGCGTGCTCGCTGACGAGTTTTTGCTGCTGCGCGTGAACGAGTTCCGGACGTCGCGCCTGTGTCCAATGTGCCATGGACCGGTCGTGCCCCAGCGCTGACTGCAAGAGCCAGTGGCGGAACCGTGATGCTCTCGCCGTCGCAAATATTGCTGCCAAGGCCCACCGGGTCTTGCGCAACCAAGTCGAGCTTCCGGCCTATAACCGTGCATGAGTAGATGACGGGAATAGTGGCCCAGACGAAGCCGAGCATCCGATTATTAGGGGTTTGTGCCCAGCTGAGTGGCGCGTGGGAAAAAATAAAGACTTGTTACTCGCTGACCTGGAGCGCGACCACCTTCCCGCCGACCTTGCCGCCCACCACCAGCGTCTTGGCGTCCTGACCCCACGCCAGACCGGTAACGTCGCCGCCAACCACCGCGGCCACCTCGGCGACCGCAGCCCACTGCTTCTTCTCGAACGCCCACACCTTCACCGACCCGTCCGCGAGCCCCGCCGCCACGTACGTGCCCGTGTAGTCGCCGACTACGGCCGTGACCCCGACGCTGTTGCTGGTCGCCAGGACCGCGGCACGCGCGAGCTTGCGCAGGTCCCACACGTCGACGCCGCCGCCGGCACGCGCCGCAAACAGCTGGAACCCGATCTCGGAAAAGTGCACGGCGGTCACCCCGCCACGAGTCGCCTCGTCGACATCGGAATCGACGCCGCCCTCGTCGGCCGCGGCATCAAACATGGCCACCACTGCGCCCGTGGTCGGGTGAATGACCGCCACGCGGCCCGACTGCGCATACGACACGGCCAGCAGCATGCCGTCCGGGTGGAACGCCACCGACGACGGCACGTCGTTCCGGTTGTCGCCCGCGGACGACGACGACGGGAGCTGTACCACGTGCACGGCCTCGAGCGCAGCATCGTCGGTGGTCTTGAGCAGGTGCACGGCGCCGCCCGACGTCACCGCCGCCGCGTAGTGGCCCGACGGGTGCACCGCAAAGCCCACCACCGCCCCGTGTTTGCCCTCTCCGCGCGCCACCGGCACATCGGCCAGGATCTTGGTCGGCGACGCCAGCAGCACGCGGTCCTTGATGGCGGCCACCACGCGCACCAATGCCGTGGCTTCGTCGCTGCCGGCGGGGGCAGACGCATCGGGGCCCGCCACTACCGCGGCCGCGGCCACCTTGGACGTCTTGAGCGCGCCGGGGAACGTGATCGCGGCGGTGGTCGCATTGCTGTTCATCGGATCGATCATCAGCAGGCCGCGCGAGGGGCCCCCGACTACCACCATCGCCGGATCGGCGTTGAGGTGCGACGGGTCGGTGCTCGGGTGGCCCGCGTAGGCCGGGGTGAGGTGCGCAATGCCGGCGTGGGTGACCTCGGCGTGCGAGTGCGGGGCAAACGTGTCCAGGGCCGCGTGCGAGGCAGTGACCGGGGACTTGCGCTTCTTGCGGGTCTTGGAGAGCCTAAATCTCGTTTTTTTAGAGTCAACTTTTCAGAAATGAAGAAGGATAAACGACGTACGCGTCGCTCACGGCATCAAACTCGGCCTGCACGCCGGCAGTGACCACGGTCGCGGGTTCGTCCACGTCCATGCGGTCCGCAGCCGGCTCCTCGTCGGCCGCCGTCGTCGTGTTAGCTGAAGTGACAGGAGCAGAAACAGCGGACACGCCACTGACGGGCCCACCCTCGCGCACAGCCCGCTTGATGGCGGCCAGATCAGCGGCCACCGCGTCCTTTTCGGCCACCAGGCGCGCAATCACGCGAGCAGCGGCGTCCGTCTGGTACAGTGCGCGAGCCAGTTCCTGGCGCAGACGCGCGTTCTGGGTGCGCAGCTGGTGGGCATCCAGGACCGACGCGTCCCACTCGGCCTGCAGCGACCGCAGTAGCGACGGGATCGACGTGGCCGAGGGGGGCTTGGGCGGGGCCACGGCGCGCGACGAGGGCACCGACGGGTCGGCGGGCGCACGCACCGAAACCAACAAGTGCTCCTCCAGCGGAGTGTGGGCGATCGGGTCGGTCGAGTCCGAGGCCAGGTGCTTGGTGATCACGGCGCGCTCGTAGACGTACCCGGCGGGGGAGATGACGGGGTCCCGGCAGGGTTGGCCAGAGACTTTGTTTTCATTTATATTAGTACATTAAGACGGCTGACAAGGCAGGACGGGGCAGGACGTACGAGAGCAGAACATTGTTGTGTTGTGAGGAAATTGATAGAATTTGCTTTCGAAGAGGACCAACCAATCAACATAACCAAGACCACAAAAAAAATGGACGACTCGGAGCTCGCCGCCATCAGGGCCCGCCGTATGGTACATAATATAAAGCTTGACATATAGCCTTTGTGATTGACTGACCAATTTCAAACCAACCGACCAGGCCGAACTTCAAGCACGCAGGGTACGACGAGAAACTAGAGTAAAACGTATCCGTAGTTCATCGAACGAATATTTTTTAAAGGGAGGACCTTCCGGTTCGTCGTCGGTCTCAGGACTTCCCGCCGGTCTCACAGCCACGGGTGGTTCAGGCGGAGGTGGGAACGGTGAAGACGCCGCGAAACAGCAAGCTGCCGACGAGATGCGCAAGACACTGCTCATGTCGGTGCTCGACAACGAGGCACGCGAGCGTCTGGCCCGGATCGCCATTGTTAAGCCGCAGCACGCGCGCTCTGTCGAGGACGCGGTGCTGCGCATGGCCCAGTCTGGCCAGCTGCAGGGCAAGATCACTGAGCAGCGGCTGATCGAGCTGCTGGGCAACATGACCGAGGCGCGCCAGGAGACCAAGGTCGTGGTGTGTATACTTTTTTTTTTTTTTTGCTTACCTTTTTCCGTTATGATCCTCATTATGGATCAACAACATAAACAACAGTTCAATCGCAGGAAGGCCGCTGTGGACTCGGACGACGACGATTGGTGACAAGAGAATACAAAATGCTTTGCCAATTTTACATTGCATTGTTTGAGCAACCGAGGTTGTTGTTGTGGTGTTGATCCTTACTCGTAGATCATCGAGTCAACGGCCTTGGTGTACTTGGCGGTGCCCTCGGGGAACCACAGAGCCTAATAAACATATAATGAGTGAGTAACGTATTCAAGATCGTCAAGTCAAAATGCAACGTACAATCTCCTTCTCGGCAGCTGCAATATACAAAGAGTATAGAGTTAGCTCAACAATACAGCGTAATAAAAAAAATAATGGATAACGTACACTCAACGGCGTCCGAACCGTGGCAGATGTTGCGTCCAACATCAATGGCGAAATCGCCACGGATGGTGCCGGGGGCAGAGTCCAGGGGGTTGGTGGCGCCAAGGAGCACACGGCCGGTCTTGACCGCGTTCTTGCCCTCCCACACCATGCACACCACGGGGCCCGACAGCATGTACTGGATCAGTCCCTTGAAGAAGCCCTTGGTCTTCAGGTCAGAGTAGTGCTCCTCGAGGTGAGCCTGGGTCGGGGTCGCCATCTTGAGAGCAACGAGCTTGTAGCCCTTGGTCTCGAAACGCTTGATGATCTCGCCAACAAGGCCGCGGGCAACGCCTTTTATTAGAGTTAGTTGTTGTCGATTGATTGTTGATATTGTATGTGGAAAGGTTCGTAAGGCGTACCGTCGGGCTTAACCATGATGTAGGTACGCTCCATTTTTGATTATAAGGGGGTTTGGACGGTGGACGAGAGGGGGAAAACACTGGTCGTGGGTGAGGAACAGGCCAAGAAAGAGAGGTTGGAGGGTTGCAGCTGGCAGTCAATTTGTAGAGCGAAAACGTTGCTACGATCCGCGTGATATCAGGAATTTTTTTTTTTTTGCTTCGCCCGGGGTCTCGCGTACCATAGGATCCTTTCAACACCAAAGAAAAATATTATAAATGTCGTTCTTCGGTATCTCGGTCCAGCCCAAGCTCAAGTTTGACGTGGAGCTGCCCGCCCCACTGATCCTGGCCTCGGCCGCGTTCCCGTACAAGCTCAACGACGCCAAGCCCGCGTCGGGCCGCACCACGCTCTCGGTCTCGGTCGACGATGGCGAGTTTGTGCCGATTGCGTCGCTGATCCCCGGCACCCAGGAGCAGTTCCCGCTCCAGATCTCGTTCGAGATGGGCGCGTCCCTGTCGTTCAAGGTCGATGGGCCTAACGCCATCTCGGTTGCCGGTAACTTTGCCGCCGAGGACGATGATATCTCCGAGTACGGTTCGGACGACTTTGGCATCGAGGGTGTGTCGGGTGACGAGGACGAGGAGGAGGGTATGTTGTACTTTACATTGATTGGATCCTCAATCTGATTGACTTGACATATATGATAGACGACGACGAGGAGGAGGACGATGAAGAGGAGGAGGAAGAGGAGGCCGCTCCCGTTCCCGAGAAGAAGGTTGCGGATCAGAAGAAGGCTGCCGCGGACAAGAAGGCCGCTGCCGAGAAGAAGGCTGCCGCTGACAAGAAGGCCGCCGCTGACAAAAAGGCCGCTGCCGAGAAGAAGGTTGCCGCCGAGACCGCCGCCGCTGCCAAGAAGCGCACCGCCGCCGAGGCCAACCTGCCCGCCGCGCAGTCGTCCCCCGCCAAGAAGGCCAAGTCTACGGACGCGGCCATTGCCGCGGCGATTGCCCCCAAGGAGGTGACGCTCAAGGGCGGCCTCAAGGTCATTGACCTGACCCCGGCCGACGCCACCGCCCCCCGGGCCAAGGCTGGCCAGCGCGTGCAGATGCGTTACATTGGCAAGCTGACCAACGGCAAGGTCTTTGACAGCAACACCAAGGGATCGCCGTTTGCCTTCAAGCTTGGCCGTGGTGTACGTTTTTCTCTTTACCTTTTGTCGGTTGTGACCTCTTACTCAAAAAACTGTATATTTAACAGGAGGTCATTGCTGGCTGGGATGCTGGTGTCGTCGGCCTGGCCGTCGGCCAACGCCGCAAGCTCGTCATTCCCCCCAAGATGGCGTACGGCAAGCGCGGTGCTCCCCCGGATATTCCCTCGGTATGCTTTTTTTTTTTCTTTCCCACTTTTTTTTGAAGTCCAGAAGCTCACACACTAATCCTTTCCACAGAACGCGACCCTCGAGTTCGAGGTCAAGCTGGTCTCGATCAACTAAAAAAAACCGTTAGTGTACTTCACGAATATATATTTATTCTCTCACTCTCATAATCTATAAAGCTCATCAAGGGGCATTACGAGTGCCCAAGTCGGGCGATGTGGGATCCAGCAACGACGCATCCGCGTCCGGATCCGCAGTGCCGCCGCCGCCACTGGGAAGGATGTTGCTCAACGAATTGCGGAGCGACATGGCAATGCCACGAATCGCATTGTTACTGGAATGCTCTCCGCTGTCGTGCGACCCAGCAGAAGGGCGATGGGTGCTAGTGTCCGGGTCACCGTCCTTGAGCTTGTCGTACGAGTTGCGCCGCGCCACAAACTCCTTGACGGCGATCCGGAGCGATGCATGCGATCCGCCCTCCCTCGATATGGCGGCGTTGGTGGCGGCAGCAGCTGGAGCAGACAATGAGGCCGAATCCACCGAGTCCTTGGAGACGGACGACATGCCGGCGGCACCACCGCTGCTGCCCCCCGCCTGCGGCGGGTCGCTCATCCCGGCGGCAGATGAAGCGGTCGACCCCGCTCGCGACCGCTGCGACGACGACGACGACCGCACCGGGGGAGATGCTGTCACGGACTTGACAACCACAGCTGCTCCAGCTCCAGGAGACACGGGCACAGGAATGGACGCCGATCGGACGACGTTGGGACGCAATGACGGCGGCGGAGCCGGCGTTGGCTGCGGCTGCGACGGCGTCAGCTCAAGCGCGCCCATGCTCACGGCCAAGCTCATGTCCGACGGGAACAGGTTGATGGGAGCCGGCGGCGCGAGAATCCCTGTCGATGCCGGCGACCCGCTGATACTCCCATTCGGACCCAGCGACCCGCTTTGCTTCATGGGCCGGCTGGTCTGCATGCTGCCGCGGCGCGGGAGGCCGTTTCCAGTGATCGCCGCCGTGGTGCGCATGTTGCCAATGCTCGGCGCCTTGCGGAAGCTGCCGACACTGGTGGACGCGCCGACGCCGTCGCTGGCGTTCGCTGCGTCACCATTTTCTGGAATGCTGCCGCTCATTCCTGCTCCTTGGGAGTAGGTGGAGCTCGTGGCCGCTGCCAGTGGCGACCGGCCAATCTTTTTGGTCGCATTGCGCACCTGGGCGCCATGGGACATGGTACGCGGACGCAAGAGACCCGGCGCCACTTCCGACTGGCTCTCGAGCAACTTGACGTACTCGGGGAGCACCGGACGCGTGATCTTGGATAGGTTGATGGAGAGGCCCAACGACACGCCAAATTTGATGTGCACCAGCAGCAAGTTGATGACCATGTTGATGGCAAACGGCTGATCGATCGCGCTCAGCATGATGACGGCGTCGAGCAGCGCCGAAATGTACAAGATCGTCACTTTACCCTGGATGATGGTCGAGTTGACTTCGTTGTAGGCCATAGTCGGGTACCGCGACGTGATCCAAAAGAAAAAGAACCGCAGCACCACTACGTTAAGCACATTGAATGCACACACAAACATGAACGCCAGCCATTGGATCACCAAGAACGGGGTTCCGGCCAGCAGCGACAGACAGATCGCGAGTGGGACGAGTGTGAGCGCGGCCATGGTAGCCACAATTTTGACGACGCGGGTCCGATCCTGCGGGAACCACAGGAGCAGCAGATACACGGTCACGATTTGCAGCACCAGTGGCTCCGAGAAGATGCATATCAATGTCAGCGACGACACCGCCACCACCGCGTCGCCCATCACGCTGAGATCGCTGTCGTAGGTCAGATTGAGGAACATCACGTCCATGGCCAGCATCATCGCGGCCATCGTCAGCTCCAGCAGCCGGCACAGCGCCTTTAGGTTCCGCTCGGATGAGTTGGAGTCGCCCATGTACTCGTTCTGCCGCTTGTAGATCACCTGTGCAACCCGAAAGACGCCCATGATCATGAACGCGGTGGCCCCGACCGCAGAGAACATGAACAGCATCCGGTTCTTGAAGTCGGACTCGAGATTTCCCAGCGGATGGTCGCCATGGATGGGATTGACTGATCCGGGGTTCCAGGTGATGCCCGACATGTTTTTTTTTTATTGTTGTGGAGTTGTGTGATGATTTCCCATTCACTTTTGGGAAAAATAATATACGAAAAAATCATCATGATCCAATAACACAGTGCTCGAATGGTCAGCTTCCCGACATTGCGAGCAAGAAAATATTCACAAAACTTGAATGGAAATCCGTGGCTTCGTGTCCGCCAGCATGTTGTGTTGCGTGGTTGTGATTTGTGTCCGCATCCCCCAAGTTGGACAAAATGGAGCATGGGTCTCCGTTTCCAATTTTGTCCCTCCTCCGAGAGTCAGCCCCCAATAACGCTAACAATTAAGGATTATGCCTGACCTGTGGACAATTGCTCTCGGTACGGTCATCAGAACGCTTGCACGATAGCTCGCTGGCCAGCTCACCGCCGCAACGAACGAAAAGCAGATTTCGGCGCCTCTTTTTCTGGATATGCGATCGCAACGAGGGAATTGAAACGTCAGGGGCTCCAGAGACATCACACACTCCCACTGCTCACCATAAAAACAACATGGAAGGCTTCTCGAGGTGGAGTGCCCTACCCAAAGACTCGCACGAGCATGATGTACGACACCTGTGACAAAAGGGTGACTAAATGGGGCAACGAAGCCACTTATTCCTCGATGGCGAACCTGAATTCTGAGTTGACTTACGTGGACCGCGTCAAGCTCTTGCTCAATGATGACTGGGCCAGCTCAGATGTGGGTCAGCGGCTTCTCGATCACTTGGGCATGAAGTCGGCTGAAGCCATTTCGCTGTTCCTCAAGAAACTTGCCGAGGAAGCAATTTCTTCCCTCGAGAACAATAATGGAGCGTGCGTACTCAATTTTGGTTTTGCTTGACAGTGCAACTGTCCCTTGACACCATGAATTTGAATTTAGAGCGATCGCTCGCAGCAGCATCCGCTGGGTCCTGACGGTGCCCTCCATGTGGACCTACAAGGCGAAAGCGACCATGCGCACTGCCATGCACTCGGCCGGCCTGATCGACACCATTGACTCAGACCACCTCCTCTTTTGTCTGGAACCAGAGGCCGCGCTGCTGACGGTCGCCTTCTCAACGGACCAGATTCTGGTTGGTGCCACCACGCTTGTTCTCGATGCCGGCGGCGGCACAGTGGACTATTCGGCGTTCCAAATGATGCAACCCGACACGACTAAACAATCCTATGTGTTCCACGAGATCGCTCGCGGCCGCGGGATCGTCAAGGGGTCAATGATTTTGGACGATGCGTTCGCAGCGCACATGCGGGCGGCGCTGGGCGACGGCGCGTGGGATGCGATTGCTCGCGGTACCAACATCCCCGACGCGTGGGAGACAATCAAGCACTCCTACGACGGTGATCGCAACCATGATTGTGATTTGCACGAGCTCTCGATGCCAAGCAGTATATACAGGAAGCTAAAGGGCCAAGGTTTCACTGACGTCAGGGCCAAGGTGCTTGCGCACAACCGAGGTCAACTTGGCGCAGTCAAAAAGGACGACGACACGCTCGAGGACTCCATTTTCATCTCTGGAGCCACTGTTCGTGGCCTCTTTGACGCGGTTCTGGTGGACATTCTCCAAGTCACGGCCGACATGCTCAAAAGCTGCGCGGCCAAGGGCAAACCCGTCACCACGATCGTGTGTGTGGGCGGATTTTGCCTCAACAAGCACTTGGTGACCTCAATTCGCAAATCGGTGGAGATCCAGTTTCCGGGTACCAAGGTCTTTGCCATGGCAAATCCTGGTGCTGCTGTCGTGCAAGGCGCCGCCATTTACGGGACGTTTCCCGAGCTGATTGGGGCGCGCGTCGTCCGCTACTCGTATGGATTCAAGATGGACTTGCCGCTCAGTGACAAGCGGTTTACCGGCAAAACGATCCCGCGGTGGAATATTTCCAAGAACGCTGGTGTGGAATACGTCCAGGGCAGGTACGTCCTCTTCTATTTTTTTTATACTGGCACGGCGATACCTTGGCACATTTGGATCATTGACATTTTGCCCATGGCTAAACAATATTGCAGTTTTTCGATCATCCTCAAAAAGGGCGAGCAGCAGTCCGAAAACAGGACGAGTAGCATCATTACTCCGAAATCCAAGGACCAAAAAGCACTCAAGATCGAGCTGTACGAGTCCGACGTTGAGAGTCCCTTATTTGTCACGGACGCGGGATGCCGAAAGCTCGGAGTGATTACCCTCAGCGCCGACGCGCGGACAACCACCATTGAGCTCCTGGTTCGTCCTCCGATTTTTTATTAGAATTCATTTGCCAGCTAGACTGACCTTGTTTTACTCGCAAAGTTCACGTTTGGGTCGACCGAGATCCGGGTCGAGGCCAAGGATACGAGGACCGGTGTCGTCCGGTCGTTGTCGATCGACCAATAAAAATGTTTTTTTTTTTTTTTTGAATTAAGTGCGGAAGCGACGGACCGAGCCACCCATAGTCGGTGCGCACAATCACGAACGGCGGCGCCGACTCGAGCCGCGTCTCGCGGTGCACGCGCATCGGCGGTCAGGTGGTGCAACAGCTTCCGCTTGCGTTGCATATGCGTCGACGTGTAACGTCCGGAGTGCGGACGGTCGAGGGACAGAGGTGAAGCCGGAGCACGATGGTCATGTTGTGGATAATACAACAAAGATATTGGTTTATTTTTCTCAAAGAGTTCCCTCTTCCTTTGATTCTCCTCTTTTGATTTGGGCAGGGCCGAGCCAATTGGTCCCATAAATACATCGGTTGCATTGGGGAAAAAAAAAAACCAGCAGCTGCCGTGTATGCAATGATGGCGCGATGCCGCGCACACAGCTCCACCTTGGTGATATGCACTGCACGCAAAAAGTGTCTGATACGTGCCGTCAATGTTGGTGCATGTGGCTGTGGAGCTGCAGTTGCCACAGTAAGGCCACCGCATGTGCGCCTCGTGGTTACGCATTGAGTTTGGACTTGCAGCAGTAGAGGTTCATTTTGCCATTAGACTTCACTCTTCCATTAAATCGTAACAACCCAATGACAAGCACCCCGCCTCGCGCCGAACTCAACGCCCACGTCATCAACCGCATCCTCGTGCATGCTGTGCT